>OMNW01002127.1:38132-57939 GCA_900303245.1 Selene dorsalis | reverse complement strand
TTTATTTTTTTTAATTTTTTAAAAATTTTTTTTTTTTTTTTTTTTTTTTTTTTTTTTTTAGATTTGGCAAAATACATGTATTTGAATGAGATGCTTCAAATACATCTTGAACTCAGATGTATTTGTAAAAAGAGCACAAGAAGACATAGCATGAAAGAGGTAACCTGTACCCAGTGTGGAGCTTATAGCAGAGTCTATAGCAGGTGTCAGCAACATAACGACATTACCTTTGGCCTGTTTATAAATATCTCTGCTGTGCCTGTTCTGCTCTGACATATCCTGGCAAGGTTATGGAATTTGCATGACCTGGGGTGAGAAAGTGGTGTGTGACACTCAGAACAAGTGATGGCTGACACTGTGAGAGATAAGTGACTGAGCTCTGAGACTACACAGCCCTCCTGCAAGTTTGTGGAGTAGGGAAAACAAACACAACAGCACAGCAAATGTCATAATCTTTTGTTTATTCTTAGTATTCCTTTAGACATGAAATAAAGAAAAAAACTGTCTTTACAAAACATCTGTGTGAAGTGTTGTGCAAAAAGGGAGTAAAGAGAGAACATGAGGAACGTCACACCACACCCAGGCCAGAACAGCAGAAGTAAACAGAGAGGATCAGGGCAGAGACACCTACATAGTGCAAGTAGTGCCAGTGGTATTAACAGTAGTGATTTCTATTAGTGGTTATCAGAGGTGGAATGAAACCAGTGTTAGATATAATAACTCCAATTCCACTAGACTGAGCCTTCTATGAGATGCTCATAATGTGTAAACCAAAGGCTCGTGCTGCCCACTAATGCACTCTCTGCCTCTCTTTCTTCCCTACTCACTCTGAGTGGCTTGGTATTACAATCACTGACAATACTCAGTAGTGGTGGTGCATGGAAATACTGTTTTAGCAGTCTCTCCTCAGCTGCTCATCACAATATAACTCTCAGGGTTACTCACACAAAGCTTAGTCATTCATCTGCTGACATCGAGAGTTCCCTCACATACTCTGAACTGTGCTACACACTCAACGGACCCTCCATCACAATTGAAATTCCTTATGCTACACATAATCACCTGGGAAACCTGAAAGTCAGACTTTCACCGTCGCTCTCAACATTCTCATACAATACGTCACATACCTCCTACACGTTATCATATCGTATCCCAGTCAGTGAGATCACTTTGTTCAGTCAGGTGTGCAAACAGCATCTTACATCTGTGAATACCCTACCTACTTATTAAGAAAAAGGTGCCATTAGAAGTGTCGGCAAATGACAAGAGTACAGACCGACTATCCAATACACGTTGTAGGCACTAAAACAAAGACGAGAATCATTCAAATATCTCAAAGTTACAATATCGTTTACATTTTTTTTTTCTGTTTTCTTTGTGGTTTTCAACACATTCACACTCATGACTTCAACACAGCACTTGTTTTTGTTCACATTGCAACACTAAGCAGGCACATGGATACCTTACTCACAACAGATGGAGAAACTCACATGAAAGAACAATAGTTTCATTCTGTACAAACACACACACGCTTAGTCATAAATCAATCACACTTGTGCACAGGTGCATAATAAGTATACACACTTAGAACACACAGATCCCCAGCTCACAATGATGGCAACATTGAAACACACACACACACACACACACACACACACACACACACACACACACACACACACACACGCAACAACAACAACAAGTTTAGGACAGTAAAAGCCTGTTGTTTAGGACATGTTGTGGGCATGCTGTGGTCAATGCTTTAAGTGGCGTAGGTTAACATTTTAATACAATGTGTAAATACTGTGAGAGATACTGTAAGATGTAAATATCATCAGGTTGGAATGGCTACAATAGCAGATAATTGATCTAATATAGTCTCAATGGATTTTTACAATATTTTGTTCTTAAATTAGTTCAAGACGTTAGTGAATATTAGTGTAAATAGCATATAGTATGTGTATATATTTTATATTCTGGATTTAAGGTTGGTGAGAAATTTAAATTAGTTTTCTTTTTCATTACAATAATCGTACTATACCCTACCCGTACTATACCCTAAAAACATTCAGCCTTAAGGGGGTTAAACTGGCGTACACATGCAATATTTACAAGGCTGGAGTGTGTGTGTGTGGTTTATTTATCTCAGTGTAATGTACAGTATTATATGTCTGTATAAAGTCCATTTTCACTATTGCCAAAATAGGTGTGTAGTTCCTTCACAGATCCAGGCTGGAAAATAGGCAAATCAACTGCTGTTAATTATCTAATCCTTGGATTGCCTTTGTTCATTTTCAATACATGAAACCTGAAAGTCTGATGCTATTTGTCTACCTTTACCCCGAGGCACCTTGATTTGTATTATAATTTTTTTTGTAGTTTTACTTTATTTATTATATTGATTTCAGTATCAAATCCTATGGCTTGATATATCTCTGATATTGATTTACTTGTAAGAAAAATCTATTAGTCAGGAAAACTACTGAGAAAGGCCAGTTGGTTGTTGATCTGTCTACTTCCTACAATTTTACCACATTTCACTGATTAAACCAACATGTCTGTCTTATTGTGCTTTTCTCAAAAATCCAAAATGCTTCTTGTTCATTTTAGTGTATCAAACCAGGACAGTCACTGATTTTTTTCAGTTGTCAGTTAAAACATGAGGTAGAGACATGCATCTTGTCACATGAAAACTGTATCTGCACACCTCCTCTTTACCGTACAAGTTTCAAGTGTTCACTGAACATCCAGCCTCCAAACTCACATAGACCAGCTCTGGACAAACAATGTTGTGGTAATGGTAAAGGCCTCATAGGACTAGTTTGGAGACATTAAAGATGTTAGGCTTTCAACATTTCAGGAACTACTCTCCATCACTGGCAAAGAAAAAAACAAAGCACATAAATTTTACACTAAAGTCAAGAAAGAAAGGGAGAGTGTGAGGGAAGGACACAATACAGAGGATCAAGGGAGGAATGACAGACAAACCCTTGACAAAAGAAGGAGGGAACAGAGGAATGACAATAAAAAAAACAAAGCCACAAGTAAACACTATCATTCAATATTTCACCTGTGGAAAGCCCAACATAGAGAAGGAACGTGGTGGTCCCGGTAACTGCCTGGAGTTTCTGTTGCCATGAGCTTCCTGTTCTAATCGTAATAGTAATGAGATTTTGTAGAGCCACTGAAAAAAATCCAGATCAAAGAGAATAAAACGGTTGATCTGGACTTGAGGGATCAATCTGCAAAAAGCTGTTTAATCATCTGAGATATCCTCTTGGGGTCTGAAACTCAATATCACAGACTATTAATAGTCAGGTTAGGATTATTAGTATATTTCCTTGTGTGTCTTAAACTAGGCAGAACTCTTTTTGTTGTTTTGCTATATGTTAATGGCATATTGCTGATGTTTCTGAAGCGTATAACATCCACATTTTCACTATGTACAAAATGCCAACAACAGGATGTGGTATAAGTAACCAAAAGAGCTTTTCTATTTCGATTAGGTCCAATCAAAAGAATATTTTGTATGTATCTGTTTTAGTATGTTTGATGCATGCATTTTGTCTGTTTTATTAACATGCTCGTAGGGAAACAGGCATCTTCAAGGGAAAGAATGGCTAGTTAGGGTCAAGTAAGGAATTCTAGCTTGTCCATAAAATCTTGTAAACTTTTCTGGGTACCTCACTATGTTAGAAAAGACCTTATGTGGGGTTAACAGATAAGTTGTAAACACTGCAGGGGATTTCATTTGAAGTCTGGCAGTTTTACTGTGAAGCTACCAAAAAAACCAAACACAAAAACAACACCAGCACCACCTAAACTATCACCACCAGTACAACTAAAATATTTAACAATCAACAAGCCGCATTTGTTAAGTGAAGTTTTTCTGAATCACAAAGTCTCAAAGGTTAGGTGTTAGTAGTAGACAAGTGAGATACGATAATCAAGGTTGTGTTCAGGCATTAGAAATGTTAAACCAAAGCCCTCACGCTAGTTTCAGTGGTTTCTTCAACATTTGGTAGGGGGTGTTCGATTGTCTACAGTGGTGGGAGATGGAAAAGATCTGTGGGGCTTCCCTTGTGTGTTTGCAAGGGCAGTTCTCAGGTGGTGGTTGAATCCTCAGCCACAGTGCCATCTTTGCTGGCCTCTAATACGGTGTCACCAGATTTCAGCTCCACTTCAGGGGTTTTAGGTGGGGCTACCTTTGGACCAGAGTCTCCGATAACATCAGCATGATCTGGGCTTGGTTTGGTATCCGGGCCTGGCTCAGGTGTACCGTTGGTGATAGGTTCTGGTGTGGTCGGTTTCGGGGGCTCAGGTGTGGGAGTTAGGGCGCTCTTACCTTCTGGGGTTGGGGCTTTAGGGGAAGCTGGTTTAGGCTCTGGGCTTGGGCTGGGTGCAGGCTTTGGATCAGCAGGACTTAGACGAGCCTTGGGCTCAGGGCTCGGGGCTGGGCTAAGCTTAATTTCCTCTGGTTTGGGCACATCCAACTTTGCTTCCACGGGATGATCGGGGGTTTTCTTGGTCTCAAATGATGGGCTGGGTTTAGTTTCAGTGACTGGACTGGGCTTAATCTCCATAGCTGGTGGAGCGCTTGGCATTGATTCAGCAGCAGATGGTGGACTTGGTTTGGTTTCAGGAGCAACAGAGATGCTTACAGCCTCAGAGTCAGGGATTTGATCGGGGGCATCAGTGTCAGTGTCCAGTGGGAGGGCGGTGTTAAAGCCAACACCAGAGTCACTGGTCTCTAGGTTACCGATTCCAACCTCTTTAGAGGAAACCTCCAGACCCTGAGTTCAGACAGAGAACAAGGCAAATTACAGTCATTTGTGGAGCAGCTTTGTAGAATGAGCCAATCCAAAGTGCTTTACACAATATAGAAAGACAAGATATAAGAGCTCATTCAAGGCAATATAAAAGAAACATGTCCGTAGGATTTTAAAAGGATGAAAAGATAATATACAAAATAAGATATAAGAAGATAATAATAAGGTAAAAATTGGGAAAAGTGGGGGATAAAGGTACAGTTATAGAACGGTGCAAGAAAGGGAATAGAGAGGGAATAGACCCAAATATAATGTAATAAAAGGCAGCAGCAAACAGAAAAGGTGTCAGCCTTGATTTAAAGGAACTGAGAGTTGGAAAGACCTCAGGTTTTCTGGGACTTTGCTTCAGATTTGTCTCGCATAGCCAGACCTGTCTCCACAGCACTGTAGCTCCAGATA
Organism: Selene dorsalis; assembly: GCA_900303245.1. Lineage (NCBI taxonomy): Eukaryota > Metazoa > Chordata > Actinopteri > Carangiformes > Carangidae > Selene > Selene dorsalis. Next base: position 52,711 of record OMNW01002127.1, on the reverse strand, counting down.
TGTGGTGGGTAATATCTGAATGCTGCTTCTTTGTGTTTAGCTTTGACTTTGCAGACGCCACACGGACCTGCCCCAGAAGATCTGAGATGTCTGGATAGTTTGTAACAGCAGCAGGTCAGGGATGTATTTTGGCCCCTAAAGCATTTGGTGCTGTATAAACCAATAGTAATATTATACAATCAACTGTCTGTCACACAGGAAGCCACTACAAAGATCTGAGACCTGGACTGATGTGATCCTCTCTCTTGATCTTAGTGAGGACTCTAGCAGAAGTATTCTGAATAAGCTGCAGCTGTCTGAACGCAGAAAACAGTATACAAATGGAGACATGATTAAAACCTCTCAAAGGTGCACTTTTAAGAGATAGACATCACATATACTCACTTTAATGTCCACCTCAGTGCTCTGAGATTTCTCTGTGTTGTCAGCCTGGGAATGCTTTGATTCCTCACTAAGTTTGGTGATGTTCTTCACCACCTGTGAAGACATGAAAAGAAAAACAAAACAACATCAGGACACACATCAGCTGCAACAGCAGCAGCGCATTGTCAGTGGCATGTATTTGTCTCTCCAACCTGTCTGAAGGCCTCTCCCTCGTCCTCTTTACCAGCGTTCTGGGCAATCTTCTCCAGGGCAGCAGCCCTCTTAGCCCTCTTCTTCACCTTGACCAGACAGGACAGCAGGCAAACCAGCAGAAGGAAAACCAGCAGGCCCAACAGGGCGATGATGGCCACATAGAGTGACTCCAGCTTGTAGGCTACATGGTGGCACAGTGGGAAGAGGGAAAGAAGGACATGAGTGGGAGAGTAAATAATTGAACTGGTTTGTCATTGACGTATTGAAATTCCTATGCAAGAATGACAGATGACAAAAGAAAGGGAATATTCTTAGTATTTAGCATTTAAACCAATTCTTTTGGCAGCTGTCACAGCAATAAAAACTAACACTTCATCCCATTTATCAACCATTCCTCTCCTCCTTACGTTGTACTCCCAGGTGGACTGCGGACACAGTGAATCCCAGCATGTCAGTAATTTTGAACTGGCCTGCATCTGCACCTGTGACTTGATCTAGAAAAACGAGTGAACCTTCCAGAGAGAGACGGCTGTCGAGACGCAGCTCCTCTAGAGCCTAGAATGCAAAAACAGACATGAGTCTCCTTAACTTCAAAACACTGAACCACAACAGCACAGCATACATAAAACATCAGTGAATGTGGTAAAAGATAAAAGAATATAAACTAGCAGCTTTATGCTTTTGTGTAAACATTATATGTTCTTATGCAATAGCACATAATTATATGTAATATGATATATATATATACAATATACAGCACCAGTCAAAAGTTTGGACACACCTTCTCAGTTAGTGGTCTTTGTTTATTTTTATTACTTTCTACACTGTAGATTCATACTGAAGACATCAAAACTGTGAAGAGACATATATGGAATTATGTAGTCAACACAAAATTGTTAATCAAAACAAAGTGTTATCTGTCACCTGACCAAAACCCAGTTGAGATGGTTTGATATGAACTGGACCACAGAGTGAAGGTAAAACAGCCAACAAGTGCTCAGCACCTCTGGAAACTCCTTCAAGACTGTTGGAAAACCATTTCAGGTGACGACCTCATGAGGCTGATGACAGAATGTCAAGAGCGTGCAAAGCTGTCATCAAAGCAAGAGGTGGCTACTTTGAAAAATATAAAACATATTCTGCTTTGTTTAACACTTTTGTGTTTACTACATAATTCCATATGTGTTCCTTCGTAGTTTTGATGTCTTCAGTTTGAATCTGCAATGTAGAAAGTAATGAAGATAAAGAAAAACTATGAGATGAGAAGGTGTGTCCAAACTTTTGACTGGTACTGTATATATGATATATTTATATACAACATGAAACCTTCATATACATATATTTTCTAAACTAAATAAATGAAAGGGACAAAGCAAAGAGGGCTTCCATTATAAATGACATGCAAACTACAGCAACATCACCCATTTTTGTTGTTATGGTGACTGATGAAGAGAGCAAATAATCACATGAGGGGTGGGAATAAACATAAATGAGGGGCTCCAGTTACACTTGTGAATTCTCCCTTGTCCAGCAGCAGATGGGTTGTAGAGTCACGGTCAGGCGTGTAGTAGAGGTGGACCAAAGAGCTGTTGAGAATCAGGTTGATCTTCAGCCTCTTACCGTATGGCAGGGTCACAAAGTTTTGGTGCTCTGAGACACAGAAAGATGAAAGGGAAGGGAGGATGGAGAATAAATACATCACAGCTCTTTTTACATGCCCATCTAAAATGCATTAGCCTGTGAGAGCCCATTAACATGTAGGTCTTTAAAAAGCCATTATTGCAGACAAGAAAAGCACAACAACAGAACTACAACAACAAAGACACCCTGATGGTAGTTGTTGGTCATTGTAATGGGAAATTTTGGTGTTAACCCATAGTATGCTTTACGAGTGTCGTATAACCATGTTAACCAACTGAACTTTCCTTACTTAATCCTTTGATGACAATCTATGTGACATGTACCAGACACAGGATGCAGAGTCCACACAGGACAGGTTAAAGGTCAGGAGCTAGGGAAGCTCCTCCGACAGAGTGTCCTGTGTGAATTTACGATTGTTGTGTCCTGGCGGTGCAGCCAGGCAGAACTATCAGAGTGCCATATATTTTGTCTTCTGTTCAAAGTGTTTTGAGAACTATAAGATAGCGTGCCTGAGAACATCTTCAGGCCACTCACTCACTGACTGTTCTTCTGTTCAGTTGTGTTCTGTGTGACTCCATTCATGAATGCTTTTATTAAAACTCAAGAAAGACAGCTGACGTGCCTTCATATTCTTTTTAAATGCTTTATTGAACGGATAACATTTTTTGCCACCACATCATTTAAAGTAGGCCAAGTATGACAGCAGAGAGCACGTCATATGTCTTCATCTGTCCTCTCACCCTTGACGTTGAGACACACTTTCCTCTGGATAACACCATCGCCATCCCTGACAGTGTAGCTACCCTCATCTGCACCGGTGACGGTGCTGAGGGTGACGTGGCGCTCGTTGATACTGACACTGATACGGCCCTGGTAGCCATCCCTGGACAAGCCTGTACTGGTTAGCAGCACCATCGCCGGTCTGCAGGAGAGAAGGTCAAAAGAGGATGAACTTTGCTCAACCTCTCCTGGTAATTCTGTTACAGCCTGTCACAGTGCATGTACATCATGGTGGGAAAATGTCATTACACATTCTCTTGGATTAAAATATCAGGGTAATTTTGTTGACTCTACCTAGAGGTCTGGTTGGCCTCCACAGCACTGGGCCTGTATTCCAGGGTGATGGGAGGAACCACCCCCAACAGTGGAATATGGTAGTTGTCTCCATATTTAATGACCTGCTCGTTGGAGCAATCTAGACAGTAAAAGGAGGGTGGTAAACATTTTGCTCTGGAGCAAATGGAAGAAACAGCGGTAATTACAGCAGATAGGAAATGGCCTGACATGTAAGGGGTGAAAAAAGAGAGAGAGTATCTGCTTAAGGTGAAGGAAGAAAAGATCGAAGAAGGATGGGGGGAGGAGGGGATGGTTTGGCAGATGTGGCGAAAAGGGGACAGATTGCAGGGAAACAAAAGGAGCACTGATCCAAAAATATCAGCTAGCTGCAATGAAAGGGTAGGGATACAAACCAAGCAGAGGAAAAGACAGTAAAGACTAGATAAAGACAGGAAAGCAGCAGGGAGGTACGGAGAGGGGAGTGGGTTGGCGGTTGAGGAGCTGGCTAATTACTGCCTGGCAGTGCTGGCATACTCTGAGAACACACACACACAGACACACACACACACACACATCTTCATCACCTCGCAACACATTACTCCTTCCATATGGTTCTTCGTCCACATACCCCTACACTACAGTCACCTTTATCCACGCTGGATTTGAGCCCACTCAGACTGTGCAGGTGGAATCATCTCATCTTTCTCTCACATTTTAGTTTACGTTTGTATTTTCATCAGAATTTGCTAGGCAGCGTGATGAGTCAACACAACTGCAACTTGTAACGCTCACAGGACAAACAGGATGTGTAACTGGGAGGATTATCAGGCAGTTCAACGAACCACTGAAGCCGAAGAAATGACACTGCACAGATATGAGAGGAGTATTTTTCATCCTGGAGTTGTAGCTACTATGTCCACAGGTTATAAACATAATATTAAAAGTAAAAGTATAGCATGTAAAGTCATTTTTTATTAATACAAAACTCAATATTCCATGAATATGAATATTCTAGAAAATTGACCTCTCTAAGTTTTTAATACATTGCTGGACCTTTACGATAAGATAATAATGTGATGTCAATAATGTCACTTAGTCCATCAAGATGTAATTTCTCAAAATTATGATGGGCATTTTTCACTTTGTTTGATCTTTAAACCAAACAATTCATCAATTTGTCACGAAAATCTTAAGATTATTCAAAGATGCAGCCGTATCACTGACTATCTTGTCAGGAAGAATTTCAAAAACATATATTAAAAACTAACCCAAACTTGTGCAATTATTTTGGGTCTAAAGTGTTGTTTTTCTGGTCAGTGTTGTATTGAGAGTGAAAGCTGTAGAGGTTTAAATGGATAATATCTTGATTTGATTTAGGATAACCTGATCCATTTAGGATGATCACAGATGAAGTGATTTAAAACTGGTTCTAATATGAGTCTGAATTTTGTACCTTTGAGTCTATTATACTTCATCTTAGTGTTGTGAATTGAAATTCAAGCTGTACCTGTGAGAGTAATACATGTCAGTGCAGGCACTTCATTATCATTCCTAGTGTGTCATCCAGTACCTCGGACTATGAGAGTGATGCGTTTGATGTCGTCCGGCTTATCTGGATTCTTCACTGTGTACACGCCCTCGTCTCCTTCACCCACAGCATCTATAATGAGGTGGCTGAGGTGGAGGTTGAGTTTGGTCCGAGTGTTGACCACAACGCCGTCCTGCATCAGGACCACATCAGACGCCCTAGGAGCGGACCTGTTCTGAAATGTGACCTCCATCCTGGGCGAGGGCAGCATGATGTGAAAGTCCTCTCCGTGGAACAAGGTCATGAAGTCCTCATCCACTGGATTACACGGTGGAAAAAGGAAGGTGTAAGCATTGACAAAGACACAAGAAGATAAGAAAACTTCATAAATCATCACTGATGGGTGATGAACTAAGAGTTATATCTGATGAACTACTCAACAAACATACCTTTCACAGGGGCAGAGAGGGCTGTGAACAAAGATGAAAGAAAACAGAGATCAAAAGTGTCTCCGTATTACTTGGACTCTTTCATGCCGTCAGATATATTTAAGTTCAGTGTCGGAGTTCTTTTCTACACTATTAAAATAAAGATGTGGATTTTCTACAGAAATTCCTCTTGTACCTAAATTACTACACATCTCGTCTATTAGACCAAAGGAGTGTCCCAGCACCAATGACATTAAAATATTCAAGAAAACAGTGTTCCCTACCTGCGGTGACCATCAAGCTTAGTGTGATCACACTGAGGCTCCCCATCCTGAGGGATTCTTTTGTCTAGAAAGAAAAAAGAAAGCTGCATTTTTGCCATCACATTTGTGCACATGAATGTTGTATTTGGACGGTTCTATGCAGTCTAGAAGTGACTTGGACAGTCATGTGGAGATTTATTATTTGGGAGATCACCTGCTCACATATGCACAAAGGTAAACAAACGTACTCAAGTGCTCCATCATTCAGCGATGTCACTATCAATATCAAAAGTGCAAAATGTTTCTCATGGTATAAATATCCTGCTGCAGAGATTCAAGAAGTACATTAATCTCTTAGACATAATTTCTCCATTGCTACAATCAATATCAAATCCTAGTATGCTAATATGATCCATTGCCAACCTACTTCCCTATTTCCACAACAGCCAGTGAAGGCTTCTGAGAAGGATCCTGACTAATTGCAGCTCTGAGGAGATAATTGATGATGCAAATGGCTTTCCTCTGTGCTGAGACATCAGAAGCAACACATCAAGGGGGTTGGAGCAAAAGACACTTTCCTGTGGCTTTCATTTTAAAAGCTCTGGAGGGGATCAGAAGGAAACACCTGCAGTGCTCACAAAGTCAGACAGAGCAGCATCTATGTGGCATGCAGCCAAGGTTATATACCACAAAAGGATCCTTACAAAGTGAAAGTACGCACATCAGCCTCATAATAATTGTATGAATGTTTCATTATTCAAGCAGTGACTTTTAACGGTGTCTTTGAGGTCAGCATTGGCTTCCTTTGTGTTGTTCTTTCGTTTTTATTCCTTGAGGTGTCCTGCAAATACCATTAGGCTACTTAATCACACTAAAAATCTAAAGAAGAAAAACTCCCTGAAGAGACTATCTGCAGACAATCTTGTTGTCCCTGCAAATTCAATTTATCTGTCATTACCTAGAGGTTATTATTGGACTTAAGACATAAAAAAAACTGCCTGTGGGTCAATCTTTATTTAGAGAGCCAAAGACAGTGTCATTATAATTTAATAACATACCTGAGCTCGATTTTAAATGGGGGCCATGAGTTTATTCACTGGTCAAAATTAGCGTTGTTTAAAGGCCATACCAACAGCTATTTGTGTCTTAAAGAGGCCCTTCCCCCCTTTTAAGCATATGTGCACATTTACCAGGGCCACCTGGCTTTGGATCACAGTCAAGGATTGTCTATTGATTATGTGCTTGAATTTAAATACGGACCAGATAAGTCTGATTGTGGTGATTACTGTAGTGATGACCTGCTGCTGAGTTTCCTACAGGAAACGTCCAGGACAAAAACATCTCTCCCTCCAGAGCCTGTGATGGTTTCTGAGACAGATCACAATTATAAAGCAACAGGGAGGAGATTATGATGATCTGAACTCCTCTCTCTGCTACACTGAGGCATCTGAGGCGACGCATCCAGAGTTTGTACAAAAGAGGTTTTGCTGCGGTTTTCATTTGCAAAGCCCAGGAGGGGACTGGGAGCGAACACCTGCAGTGCTCACAGTCACACTTTGCAGGAGTTAATAGACACGCAGTACAGATTAAAGTGTCTCATTGTAACACAGCAGACATCTTGACACATCTAAACTGCTGCTGCTAATGATGCCGCATTAAGCCATCCTCACAGTGTATAGAAAAAAATCTTGTGCTGGCTTTCCATATGTCTGCCACATGTCTGTTTTTGTATGTGTGTTGCTCCTTATTATTAAACAAGGATAATCAACATTTCACTATGTCATAATCTGACAAGCAGAGCACAGACGGCCTAACAACCCTCTGCACTGCCACATCCCCACACCACACTCTGGGCAGGAGGCCTAAAAGCCCACTGATTTTATTGTATCTGAAACAAAATATGGAACAAAACTGCGTCACACAGAACAGTGTCTCTCAGCAAACAAACCCTTAGTGTCCTCAGCTACTGACATCTGTATAACTCAAATTACACTGTAATTTCATTACTGTGGCCCCTGTCTTTGTTTCAGGAATTCTTGTCAGGGTTTGAACCCTCTGCAACCACAGCATCATAACTTCCACCCAAAAAGACCCCCTAAAAAATTGACCCCTGGTAGCTGCCAGCATTTAATTAATACAGCAATTGGACACATAATATTGGTTGGCTCAGATGAAAGAGCGAAATGAACCACGTCCATCTGTTAGTGCCAGCAGCAGGCCTCACAGGAGTCACCACAGCCAATCTGGTATTTCTATGCAGGGTCTGAGAGGCAAAAACAAATCAATCCAAAGACTTTGCCTTTGTTTTGTGTGTGTGATTTTGAGTGTTTGGAGCCAGAGTTAACACTTCAAGGTCTGCCCCACTGAGCACAAATGTGCAAGCACATGAGACACATGCAATAAGCTGCATCATAAGCTTATTCATACACTTGTCCTTTGGGCTGTAGACCATGGGCGCAGACAGATATGCCATCTGCTCCCCTTCCCTGACTTCTTTTCCCTTCACTTAGCTTGATTCAGCCTTAATTCTACTTCACTGGATTGTGAGCCGTCTCTTTGCTCTCTGCTTTTTCTCCCATTCTCTCATTTCTTCTGTCAACATTTTCAATCAATCAATCAATCAATCAATCAAAGAACTTCACTTATCCCAAATAGGGCGATTCAGTTTGCAGTCTCCAGTCAAATTACACATAAAACAGGACAACACATGTCACCCAAACAATTCCCTCTGTCAGTGACAAGAAATTAGTGTGAAGATAGCAGCCATATCCAGTCCCATATGGACCATAGTGCAATAAATCGTACAAGAAAAAATGAAGGGAATGATAATAAATACATTTTTCACATTATGGCTGGGTTTACAATGCCTTATCTGTGTCTAATTGCTGCTGTCAGCAGCATTTAGCAGCTTGATAGCTGAAGGAATAAAAGAACTGACGTATCTATTTGTGTTACTCATCTCCCAGTTTTACTTTGTACCATCATCACAGCCACGCTCCTCTTCTGCTGTCTCCTCTAACTTTCTATGCATCTGTTTGATAGCTCTGCATCATCTTCCATTTTGTTTCACGCACATTTTGTCTACTCAGTATGACTCCTCTCAGCCTGAACCCCCGAATCACTCCGTATCTTGTGGACATATCTCATATTTCTTCCCCTTTTTCTTTGCATCTCTCTCTGGATCTCTCTCTCTCTCCCTTTCTCTCTCTCCTCCTCCTTATCTTATATAATCAGAGCCTGTGCATCCCACTCTGAAATCAAAGCCTGTGCCTGTGTTCCTTCAAAACTCCAAACTCCCAGCTTATTGGAAGGACAGACAGGTCTTTGTCCACAGGCTTTAAAGAGGCGGAAATGCCTTCAATGACTGCAGATGTGGGGACCCTACAAAGCTATCTCTGTAAGGTCCCCTGATGGTGAGGAGGATTGCTAGATGTGAACTGAGACAGTTATTCACAGGCGTGCACACACAAATGCATGTACTGTACTCTCCTCTCACAGCATTAGACATTTATAAATTATGAGGCAGCAAAAAAAAATGTCAAAGTGGCTGGATGTTTACTTTGGGTGAACCACCTATACAGACGAGTATGGAGATCTCTCTTTGCTAAAATGAGAAGCATTCCAAATTCACAAACCTCACATTTTCCACTCTGATGATCCCAACTATTCTGGCCTCTGCATCACTACAACTCATCTCATGTTTCAGATCAGCACAGCAGAGAGAGACGATGCAGGGGAAGGGACTCAAACAAGCGGAAAATCATGTCTAGACAAAATCCAAATATATGATTTCTAAAGTTTGTCCTGGAGAAGAAGCCTGCAGCGAGGCGGCTGGCAGTGAACTAATGGATAAGACAGGCTTCCACCATATTGCTTGCACCTGTCAGATTCATGAAAATCAGTGGACATGAGGGAGGAGAGGGACAGAGGGGGGTGGAGGAGCTACGTGCAGTATTGACAAATCCACACAGAGGGGTGACTTAAAGCAGCAGAATATATGGATTGAGTTCATGGTGACGGTTATCGTGCAGACTGGGTTGGATCCCCTGCTTAGTGCAGCCAGTGCTGTGTGTTTAGGGCCTTAAAGCAGGTCTGGTCACGGTCTATGAGCAGCACACTGCAGGCAGAGGCGACACAGCCAGAGAGAGAGACTTCAGCTGGAAGCATCCTCCGAGATAATAGAAGCTATTTAACTCAAAGTGTAGAAAACATACAGTCTATTGGACAGTAAAAACTTCCTGAAGGCAATCTATGGAAAATTAGATCAGGCAGTTATATATCATGTTATTTTCCTATACTTTATTTTTCATATTTTAAATCTTCTCATCCGTGAATCAAAACTGTCTCCATGGACATGACTGACATCATTTTGCAACCAACAAAACACATCTGCAGATACTCCTGATGACTTGAATCTCCCCAGGAGTGAAACAAACCCAGAATATCCAGTCCAGGCGAGGCTGGCTGCATCCCAGTCAGCACGTAGCTATACTAAACGGGATGAACATATTTTCACACCTTTCCTTATGCATGTATGATGTGTAGTTGGGGATCAGTCTATCTCGCAGCTTTCAATCTGATCAGGGCGGCCGGGAAGCGCATCAACCAAAAAACTGCAGAATTTAACCCGTCACACACCAGCCAAATTTAGGACGCGCATCCGCACATGCATGTTAAGGAGAAGAAAATCGGCGCTCGGCGGCTCACCTACCTTGTCTTTGAGCGGTCGGAGCGTCGCTGCCTGTCTACGGAGACGTCAGGATGCTCTCAGAGGTGAAAATGTGTGTGAACGTTGGCCGTTTGCTCCCTCGTCGTCTCCCTCCCATTCAACCTCGCCCCCCTCAAGAGCAGCACTTCACGACTCGGGCTCAACATTTGGAAGATCTTCAGAATATGTCGGACTCTGCTCACACTCGGAGCCACTCGACTCATGTCGGGAAACACCGGCCACCCTTCGCCCCCCGAGAGACACCTAGACGGTCATCTGACAGAGAGGAGGGAGTTTATTAAATAGAGCATGCTGATGCAGCACAACCTGCTCATCCATCAACGAATTGAGTTTACATGTTAGTTTAAGTGGATAAACATAAAACATACATGATCTTCTTGGTGCATTTTTATGCACGTGCCATTAAATAAAAAAGATTTAATAAAACAAACCATGTCAGTTTAACTTGATTAAGTCAACAGGATGGCAGAGGTGTTAACCTGTATCATTTGATATTTTTGCTTTGTCACACTTCAATCTGAAAATGCAGATAGTTAAGATTCGAGTAAATGTACCGTTACTCCAAGTTAAAGAGATAAAGTTTAAGGCTGTAACTGATGAGTATCAAATCACAAGACACTGAATGTCTTAATAAACTTCATTCTTCACATGAGTCAGTCATTTTTTAAGTTTCAATAAAACTCAACACAGGGTCCCCTTACTCAGTGTTCTCAGTCAAATCTTATGGCCTTCCTCCACCAAGCAGCTTCAGTCTATGAAAAAAGGGCCAAGATTTGTCTGGAAGATAAATATGTAAGTGGATCTTACACTGTGATTTTTTTTTCCATAATACAATACACCAGTAGTGATTCATATACAGATCTAATAAAAAAATATAACAAAATATCAATATTATGTGAACTGGCACAAACAGAAATAACACTTGGTTAAATGTCTTAGAAAATTTTTAATGTTTCCATTGACTGTGCAGACAGATTTCATAAGTGGCGCAAATACAAACTTGGTGTAAAGATAGCAGCTAGATAACAGTTCTAAAAAATTACAAGCTAATGAGTCTGTCCAAAACACCCATTGACAAAACATGAAACAGAGATCGGAGAGAGAAGGAGAAATCAGACGTCAGTACCATATCCTGCTTTTTGTTTTTTTCAAACCATACAATAACAACATGGCTTCAAGGCCGTATGTGAGAAATGAAGAGACAGGAAAGGGGAAACATCATAAGATATTGATGTAATAGCAGCATCAGCATTCAGGTACCTGTACTGTATCTCATCCCTGAATGTAATAAGATTGGATGAAGCCTTAATGGAGTAGGAGGCTATGGTTAATGGAGACAGAGACACAACAGATACACTGGTACGCTCATGATTACCCCGTTATGTAAAGGCACTAAGCACTTCTTATCAGGAAAGGAAACAAGCTTTTTTCCATCTACTGGCCACCGTAGCTGATGGACTTCTAAACAGAACCCGTGGGTTCTAAGGTTCCACCGACTAAACATGATTTAAACAACTCTCATTTTAATGGCTGGTTACCTGCCAAAAAGGCTGATTGAGTTGAAGCACTTAGCAAAGGCAGCAGTTTAGAGATGGTAATTCCTACTCTGATTGTTGTTGTGTAACGAGAGGGGTAGAGCACACAGGAGAAGGAGAGGAGACACTGACAAGGAGAGGAGAGACTGACAAGGACGGTTATTCGGTTATTATTTAACACCCTCTATAGCAGCAACATGATTCTTAGCTTTACTTATTTTAAAAACTAAATCCTTCCCACGTGGACAAGGCAACATGTAAGACTAAGAAATGATTGGTATTTAGAAACATAAAAAGAAGAGACACTTACCTCTTTGGTAAGCTTCCTAAATTTCATTTTTCACAGTTCTCTCTGGCAAAACAGAAATGTGTCCACATAAAGTGAGTTGTTCTTTTGACAGCTATCACCTCCAGTGCTGACAATGCACATACAAAATATCTTTACATTTATTTCAACATTAGCTGCATCTGGAAAACCTATTTTTTCTAAGGCTTTCATACAGAATCAGCTGTCCCACTAGTACTTATATTGACCTCTGATTTGAAAGGTTGCCTGCAAATTACGAACGTGTACACACTAATGCAGATTTCCTCTCTACGCCGTTGATGCTACATCTTCCTCCTGCCCCTCCCTCTGCCTCCTGCAGGCTGCGGATTAGCTACAGGGCCAGAGAGAGTGTGCGTTTGGACGTCAACTTTCTGCTGAAGGATTCCTGTGAGAATGAACTCAGCGGTGACGACTGGGAGAGATGCAGAGAGGGCGGGGCCACACAGCGACCAGTCCTCCTCACAGGAAATCACCACAGTCTGAGGCTAACAGAGACAGCAGGGAGACAGAAAACCAAAGGGGCGATCACAGTTTAGATTCCAAATTAAGGTGGAATAATGAGACGTGAGCAAAGAGCACCATGATTAAATGTTAAATTACTTTTTGTGAAACACTGAGAAGGGAGACGGGTACCTTGGGAGAAGAGGGCATCTTAGGTAGAAAGGTAGCTCCACTGCAGGAGATGATGTCTTTCATGTGAACTGGCTCCGGCTTGACTGATTTTGTGACATGGATCTCATATCCCTAAGAAGAGATGTGATTTCTGAGTTTTTATTTAATCTCTGCAAGAGCGCCTCGGCAAATCAATACAAAACTCCTGAGAATAGGTTTTGATATTACACATGTATACTGTTCCCCAATTGCAGCTGGTATCAGCACAATATGTGGTATCAATTCTGCAGCTTTGATGAAACAGTGCAGGGCATCAGGACTATGTACTGCCTGCTTTCTTATGCAAAGTGCCCATAAAACATGACCACTATATTAACAGTAAATGTCCAATTACTTCCCACAAAGCCACAGCACAATGGTAAACAATCAACACTGTTCTCTTCTGAAGATGTGAGCACATTCAACAACAAAGATGCAGAGCTAAAAGCTAATCCTGTAGATAAAAGGGGAAGGTTTTCAGCCTGATTGAGTACTCCAATAATAGACACCATTCTTATGCCTGCTGCCATGGGAAACCTTGACCCCTGACACACTGTCAACCGATCACTCTTAATATGTATGCACAGAAATGAATAGGATTAGAGGGTACCTGTAAGAGAGGCTGACTGTTGGCGATCCTCAGAGACTCCTGGAGGCAGAAACTGAACTTTTTCTCCTGCTCCGGGTCCTTCACCAGAAAGGCATCAGGAGGCAGGAGGCTCCCAGCTTTGCCACTCTGAAACACCGTGAGAGGACAGCGTCTGCTTGAGCATGTCTCTGTAAGTGTGTGTACTATTTGTGTATACGGTATATTTCAATTTTTATTTGTCAAATAGAGAAAAAACTACTGTATGGCCAGTTTGAACTGCTGTTATAGTAACTTACCTTTTCTAGCCAATGTGTGGTGACAATGGGGATTCCTTTGGCCACTGCACACAGGAACTTGACGGTCCTCCGCACTTTATCAGTGACCAGGCAGTTCATGTCGGCTACTCCTTTAGCCATGCTGCCTCCTAAACGAGCCAGCACTTTCTCCCCGGCTTCATCCACCACGCCTGTGAACAGCACCTGAGGGAATGACATTGACAGATACACTGTGTTGTTTTAAGTCATCTTTGCTTATTGAACAATATCATAACAAAGAGTTATCCAGTGAGATTAGCAATTTTAGAAATGGGGCAATTGAAACAAATCCGCTTCTAACTTTGGCAAAGAGCATCTTCTGTGTGCTTTTTACCATGCATCATTCTATCATTTCCTGTGGCTGATTCAATTACACAACCATCCCCCTAACAAACAAGACAGATCACTCGCAGCAAAACTGAGCCGTTCAAAACAACCAAACAAAAAAGTAGACAGCATGAAGATCTAAACATCCTTAGTGTGGATGCGATACTTAACATTTGTTCACATATGTTAGTTGAGCAGATTGATACTAATCTCATGAGCGTTCATGACTTATGAAACAAGAGACGGGAGTTTATTTCCCTCACCTAGCATGAACACAGGGAAACGTGACTGTCATTTTTATATTTCTGTGCTCATATTTTTGCTTCCTTCTGCCTCCAATATGTATGATAATCTAGGCTACTGTATCTTGGCTACATACTTAACAGATACTAGAGTGGCATCCATCTTTTAAATTTTCTTCCTTCACATTCTTAATCGTTGTGGTCAAATTTCCCTCCTGTGCACAACTCCCATTACAAAACTGCCTAAAGGTTTACACCGGCAAGCACAGAGATAAACAAAAGGGACCTTGTGGGCCTGGCTGGCAGGTTGTTGTTGACCACTGGCTGCAAGGGAAGCACGGGCAGAGCGTGGAGTCTTTGCCATGGGAGAGG
>OMNW01002127.1:27624-38038 GCA_900303245.1 Selene dorsalis | reverse complement strand
AGAGGAGAGATAAAGAAAGCAATGGTGATAAAACATTACAGTGGGAAGTGACTGTGTGACCACTAAGCCTCTTAATTTATTAGTGTATTAATGGCGATGTGAAGCAGGTCAAACTACTCATGTTGCTGAGAGAGACGTAGACAATCCCTGACATTGACTGCAGTACATTATGATGTCTGGAAAGGCTGAGTCACGAGAGAGAAATGCACTGGGGCCTTTGGCCAAGGTAAAAGCCTTCCATTTCAAGGACAGATGTTCCAGAACACTCTTTATACAATACTCAAGCTTTCTGTTTGTCTGATTTGTTAAAAAAAAAAAAGAAAACACACACACACCTTAATATTCAACATGTATGTTTACAAGTGAAGTAATCAGTCACCTCTGATGTCTCCACTGTGGCATTCTCTGTCGTTGAACTGACACTTGCTCCACTTTCCTGCTCCTCTTTCTTTTTTTTCTGGACTGCAGACGGCCGAGCTTTGGCTTTCTTCTCAACAATATCCCTCTCCAACTTTTCACTCTCCTCTTTCGCCTCCACTCCATCAGGAGATTCTTTCGCACTCCTCTTGGCTTGTGCACCGGATGCTCTACCTCTCCTCTTGGCTTGGACAGCATTTTCCCCATCTCTCCCTTCCCCCTCTGTTGTCTCAGTTGTTTGGGCCTTCTCTGTACCTTTTGAGCTACTACTAGATTCCTCCTCTGTATTTGCCTCCAACTCTCTCTTCCTTCCTTTTCTTTTGTCCTTATTCTCATCTCCATCACTGACTGCAGGAGCAACCGGTGCCTCTGTGGTTTCGGTCTTCACTAGCTTTTGGCCTCTGCTCCTGACATTTCTTTTAGGCTGAAGTGATATCTCGCTGGCAACACCTTCTTCTTCATTTGGTTGTTCTTCCTCTCCAGCTCTGGATTCAGAGCCATGTGCACTGGCTCGACGTCGCCCTCTTGTGGTACTGGCCTGCTGAGAGTCTGCTTTCTCATCTTTCTGAGGTCCCTCAGTTTTCTTGCTACTTCTGCCCCTGGCTGCAGGTTTCTGATCATGACTATTGACAGGAGGGATGGATTCCAGTTCAGGCTCCATTTTCCTCTGACTTTCCCGCCGCCTGCTTCCTCTTCCTCTGTTTTGAGAGCTCACACTGCAACTGGAAATGTCAGAGTTGAGAGAATTGGTGGAGTTGGACCTTGAAAGGACTCCCTGAGGAAAACTATCATTCCTGTTCTGTTCTGTTGTCTGTGCAGCCACTGTCCTCCTCCTGCTGCTGCCTCTGGTGATGGTCGCCGGGGGTGCTTCACTGGTCCTATTTGTCCCTCTGCCTCGACCTCTCCCCCTGCTCTCCATGGTGTTGACGCTTGAAGTAGATCTCTCTGAGCTGACCGAGTTGGAGGAGTTGGAGCGAGATCTGGTTCTCCTGGCTGGGACATCATCATTGGTTGATATGGTTGAGTCTTGTTCAGGCACTGTTGTACACGAGGCAGCAACTGTTCTTCTGGCTGCTCTCCGACCTCTTGTGGGCCCTTTACTGTTTACCTCTTCCTTGTTTTCTTGTTCTTTCTCAAGTCGTTCTCTTTCTTCCCTTTCCTTTGTTTCCCTTCTTTCTTGGAGTTCTTGTTCTTTCCTCTCTCTCTCAAGTCTTTCTTCTAGTTTCCTCTTCTCTTTCTCAAGTCTTTCTCTTTCTTCCCTTTCCTTCGTTTCCCTTCTTTCTTGGAGTTGTTCTTTCCTCTCTCTCTCAAGTCTTTCTTCTAGTTCCCTCTTCTCTTTCTCCACTCTTTCTCTTTCTTCCCTTTCCTTTGTTTCCCTCTGCAGTCTTTCTTGGAGTTCTTGTTCTTTCTTCTCTCTCTCAAGTCTTTCTTCTAGTTCCCTCTTCTCTTTCTCCAGCCTTTCTCTTTCTTCCCTTTCCTTTGTTTCCCTCTGCAGTCTTTCTTGGAGTTCTTGTTCTTTCCTCTCCTTCTCGAGTCTCTCTTCCAGTTCCCTCTTTTCTCTCTCTAGTCTTTCCTTTTCTTCTTGTTCCTTTCTTATCTTTTCTGTTCTCTCTCGCTCCAATCTCTCCTTTTCTTCACGCTCCTTTCTTTCCCTCTCCAATTGTTTTTCTTTTTCTCTCTGTAGCTGATCAGATCTCTCCTTTTCTTCTTGTTCCTTTCTCTGTTTTTCTGCCCTCTCCCGTTCAAGTCTTATGCCCTCTGTCTGCAATTTCTCTCTTCCTTCTTCCTGTTTTCTTTCCATTTCTTTCTCCAGTCCCCCTTTTTGTTTCTCCTTTATTAAGCTGCTATTTTCAGCATGCTCATCTCCTTCCATTTCACACTGTTCTCCCTCTTCCTGATCATGTTTCTGCTGCCTCATGGGTTTTTTCCCTCTAATGCTTCTGGCCTGCTTTACCTTCTCCTCCTCCTCACTCTCATCCTCATCAGGTTTGGATTTCCCTCTCCGTCCTCTGGTAGTAGTCAAAGCTTTCTTCTTCCCTCTTGTCTGTCTCTTTGGAGGCTCAGAACACTCCGCCTGCTCTTCCTTCTCTCTTAACCTTGCCCTTGTCCCTCTTTTATTTCTAACACCGACTCCACTAGTCCCTGCTTCTGGTTGTGTCTCCATGGGTTGAGTTTCAACAGTAGAGATCTCAGCGTTTGTGAGCGGTTGTGTCTCATCCTCCTCAAGTTGCTTTGCCTTTGCTTTTCTTTTACGTGGACCTACAATCGGGTCCTCGTCAGCACTTTCGCTGTCTTCACCTGTAACTATAGGCTGGGTTTCAGAAATGAGTGGTTGAGTCTGCTCGTCTTCAATTTGCAGTGCCTTTGCTTTTCTTCTTCGTGGTGCTGGAAGGGAGTCCTCTTCGTCACTTTGCTCACCTTCTAACACGCCCATGGGCTGAGTTTCTGCACAACCGAGGTGCATGGGCTGGGTTTCAGTAGTGGACACTTCAGAACAGGAGAGGGACTCTTCAAGTTGCAATGGCTTTGCTCTCTTCCCACGAAAAATTGGAACTGAGTCCCCATCATCACTGTCCTCATTTTCACTTGTGGCCATGGGCTGAGTTTCAACAACTGATATATCAGACCTAATGAAGGGCTGTGTCTGCTCCTCTTCGAGTTGGAGTTGCTTTGCTTTTCTTCTTTGTGGAACTGGAACTGAATCTTCGTCATCACTTTCATTATCGTCCGATGTACTCATGGGCTGAGTTTTGGCACATAAAAGTTCACCACGGGGTCTCTGCTGAGGTTGCCCTGCCTCCTCTTGAGGTACAGGAGGTACACTTAAAGGCTGAGTCTCAGCTGTAGCATTAATGTATTTCCCGTCATCAGCATCTGTTTCACTCCCTGTATCACTGTGGTGCTCTGAAGTGTACGCCTGTGTTGCTTCTAGAGCCAAATCTATCTGAGGTTCCTTCTCAGACATTACTGAACATCTGGCAAGCTCCTCGGTCTTTCCATAGGGCTGTGTGGCCTCTAGATTTAGATCATTCTCTGCAGTGGAGACAGCTGCATATGCTTGCGTGTTTTCCATTGTCACACTCCAATCTGTAGAGGCAAACGCCTGAGTGCTCTCCATAGCCAAGGCTTGGGCCGGACACTGCAGGTGGCTGCTGTCAGACAATCCCAGCTGAAAAGAGCCTCCTCTTGTGGACTGTTCATCATTTTCAACATCAGAAGATTCAAGGCCAAAAGGTTGGGTCGGGTCTGTGGTATTGACTTCTGCAGGGTTGCTCTTGCAATCTCGGGTCTGAAGAATGAAGGACTGCGTCTCTGCCACTACCAAGTCCTCATCCTCCTGGCTGTATGAGCAGGGAGTCGATGTTGCAAGTTGTACAACTGGGGCTACGGGACCTGGGAGACAAGATGGGAGACAGACAAAATAAAGAAGTTTCTGCAACCCAATGATATATCCATCTACTTATAAGAAAATTATGCGCTATTTGAATGTATTAAAAGTAATTTACTCACATTTAAAAGGAAGTGAGGGATTCAGGAAAACCTGGGTCTCCATAACTTCGCCATTGTCTTCTGGAACCATCCCAGAATGAAAACAATAAAATTAGACAAGAACATGCTTTATCACATATTTTAAAAGATTTCACAAATGCCAAATAAATTATACAGTTCTCTTTAGACTGAAAAAACTGAGGTTTGCTTTAACTGAATCACGTCAATACAAAAACATGCAGTTTCTCTTCAGTAATTTTGCTTTCTATTTCAAGAACTACCAATATACATATTGTTCTTCATATATAAATATATTATTGTTTTACCTAATGACTGTGCAGGGGTAGAGCAGATCTGAACAGGAACCAGCAGCTCAGGTGTTTTTTCTCTACATAGGCTGGGGATCTGGCCTTTGTCTGTCTCCTTGTCTTCCACATCTGTATCACTGTCCCCTCTAAAGTCGGGTGGATCGGCCCCTTCCTCAACAGGGGGCATGCTGCATCCATTCACATCTGTGTTGTTAGAATCCAACTCAAGGACTTCTGACATGGTACCAGGAGAAACTGACAAGGATGTGACCTCAACAGGTATGACCAGGGGTGAATCGTCATCAACATCTGTGTCACTATCAGACAGCACATCAGCGCCTCCATCTGCAGTGGTGCATGATTTTGTGGCAGCAGGCACCACCGCAGAGTCACTGAGGGTAGGGGCAGGGGTTGCTTCATCATCTGTGTCACTGTCTAGATGAACGCTATTAACAGGCACAGGGGCAGATTCAGGCCCAGTTAATCTAGTGGGGGTTCCTTCTATCTTTGAGCTTGGTTTATTTGTTTCACATCCCTCGTTTTCTTCCTCATCAACATCTGTGTCACTGTCCAAGTTAAAATCTTTTGGCTGCATTAAAGAGGCATTGTCAGCTGTGGGTGCTGTCTGAAATGATAAGGGTTTTACTTCTGTGGCAGCTTCTGACACAGCAGCATCATCATCATCCAAATCAGTGTCACTGTGCACAGTCATTTCCTCAGGCTGAATACATGAATTAACAGAGGTAGGCACAGTTTTAGGAGTTCTGTCTACTGTATCTTCGTCCTCCTCAACATCTGTATCACTGTCCATGTGAAACTGAGCTGTGTTTGGTGGCTGTGTGACTTGGTTTGTGTTCAAGGTTACAGGACCCACAGATGACATCCCTTCATCCTCTCCCTCTACGTCTGTGTCACTGTCCATGTTAAATGCAGGGATTACATCTGTGGAGACTGCTGCTGTAGACACAGGCAATCCATCTTGTCCTGTGACACTGGCATTGCTTTTCTCTTTCACAGGCACATGTTGTCCACTTTTCTCCGACTCATCTCCTGGTGCTGCTCTTTCTTCCTCCCTTCCTCCCTCCTCTTCACTGTCATGCACAAATTCAAGTGCCTTTTTTTCCTCCAGCAGCTGTCCATGCGCATCTCCTTCTGTTTCCTCCCTGCTAAAGCTGACATGTTTGTGAGGTCTATTTTTAGTTGAAGAGGTCGGTGTGATGGGACTTTCATCCTCACTGTAAAACAGAGGGAAACAAGGTCATAGTTTAGAGATCATGGGATAAATTGTATTGAAATATATATATGTATACATATTTCAAAAAGCCTAACAAAGCTGTTGCTTATATACCTTTCAGGGATGATTTTATTAGTGGGACTCAAGAATGTAGAGCAAGTGGGACTAGATTTATGAGAGTCGGAATCAGACACTGTAAAAGACAATGAAAATGAGCTTGTAAAACATCAGACAGACAAAAGACAGAGCTTCATTTCTATATATATTTACATGATTCGCATACCTAGAGCCGTGCGCCTTCCGTTTCCTCTTCCCCGTCTCTCCCCATCTGAGTCTGAATCAGATTCTGGGACCAGGGTGCCCTGTGGCTGGGTTGGAGTTTGTTCAAAGGACAAGCAACTAGCTCTGACAGGAGTCTTCAGCGGTGACACCCTAGCTTTTGCACCACTGTTGACACTTTTCTTGCTACCTGCACGTTTATCACCTCCCTTCTCTCCCAAGGTGTCTGGCAATTTGGCTTTTACCTCTGAATTTCTGCTCCGAGATGTCCCCAGGTCCCCTTGAGAAGAGACTAAAGTGTCTACAGCACAGCTGACATACCGACATGGGATATCAGCCACCACCAGACTATCCCCATCACTCAGAGCATAGCGCACATTAGGAGTCAGCTTTAAGCGGCCTTTGCGGGTCCCATTCATGCTTCCAACATCCCAAACCAAAGCCTCTACATCCACTTCACTGTGAGAACTTCTTCTGTGGTAGACAGATATACTGATGGTGACATGCTGCTTGGATACTGAGGGTGCTGTCAAGGGCAGGGTACAGGTGCTGGGGTCACGGCCGAGCACATTATCTCCCAAAAAGAGGGGTAAATCTGAGTGATAGAGAGCATCCATTGTAACAAACAAGTGATACATTACCAAATCAAATGTATGCCAACAGCAGCAGTAGGACACTCACCTGTTTCGGGGATGTGTTGATTTTTTAGGATGCATAGTTTAGCCAATGGTCGTTTCCTCTTGCTTTCGTCCTCCTCCACATTTTCTTCCTCATCTGACTCCAGGACTGAGTCACTGATCACCTGAGTAGCATCCATGCTTCACACAGGACAGGCTGACCGCTGTGCACGGATGGATTTCGATAATGTCAACAACGTTAACGTTAGATTCTTCACCAGATTAACCTGGACAACTCAAAGAAGCTAATGTTAGCCGAGAAGCTAAAGGGTGATTTCTGACGGAGCTGTGGTCCTAGCGTTGATACCGTGCTGTTCTCTGGCACTTCTCTGTTGTTTTCGTGCTAGCATACACTTTTTAGCAATAACGCAAACAGTGTTTAGACGGTACAACTTTTATCAGCACGCATAAACACATCTACTGAATCACTTCAATCCAGGTCAATCCGACTTCCGGTCAGTATCAAAACAAAACACCTTAATCGTTAGTTTGGATTCTTTTAAAGGTAAATAAAATGCCGATAAAAACGTAACCACTCATTTAATAATCTAGTCTATGTTTTGAATGAGACACGTGCCTTAAATCTATTCATAATTTGATTTCTAGTCTCAAGAAAATAACAATCCTTATCCTCATTATTACCAGGAAAGTTATGGAGGAAGTTTACGCGATTGAACGAGCCGCTTGACCATTAGTTCAAACGGCTGCATGGCGGAATGGATCTAATGAGCTCGTGTGCTCATTTTTTATGTGGATGCGTTGCATTTTGTTTCTTGTAATAGTCTATTAATGAAAAGGTTGCATTATGCTACCCACCTCCACACGTCAACCCTTGCTCAGTTGAGATATACAAAACTGTACATGCATATCCTGGAAAAATTTAGCAACGCCCACAAGAGGCGTTTTAGCCACAAGCGATTGGACAGTATAACCGTCACTCATGTTGGACTCTGTTCCCATTGGACATTCAGACCACAGGTTTATTGAAAACGTCTCTGATTGGACCAAACGTCGGAGGAGCGTCATTCTTCATCCATTTATTTTCGCGCCGTAACCAAACGTCAGAGACCTTATTGTGATTGTGAGGTGAGTTGAACCAGAACTGTCTGTATACTTCTAGATGCTTGCGTTGGAAAATGATAGATAGTTCAATGAAAGAATAACAGTAATGTTCAGAGTAAATATATCTGTCTTATGGGAAAAAAAGGAAAATAGAGTTTCCCCTCATCAAGGTCCCTTTTAAGTTTGCTGTCACTGAGGCATAGCTTTAATTTTCATACCACCTTGTTTCTTGTCAAAATTTAGCTCAAATTTGTCATTGTTTCAGTTATGTGCTTATGTGGCATAAACTACAATGTGGGTTGTTAGTTTACCACAGAACAACCAACTGTGGGAGGAGTAGGAGGTCAGTATTTTTGCTTCTGGACACCACGACACCAGCATGTACTACAGAGAACTATTCTGTCATAGTTATATGTTAATGGTTTTATCAGCTGATACAGCTCATGAAACTCGCACCACAAACAACAATATATATCAGAATAAATACTGTGGTGATTAAAGGTTAGTTTGTGATCCTACAGGGGAATTTTCTTTTAAAACATAAGAGGAATTCAAACACAAAAGGGGAAGTTTACATATGTGTAAAGGTACCTTGCTCAACCCACAAATACAATTTTTACATTCTTGAGTATATTTAGATTATCTGAATGCTGCCATGCTGCGGTGAATGCATGTTCTTCAGACTGATTCAGGCCTAGCACTGGGATAGTTTTGGGACTGTGGCTTGACGTTGAGAAGAAAACTGGTTCTAATATGTTGCAATTGTTCATGCGCCCTTAACCATAATAATGAGGAGAATAAGTCCCTCAGGGTATTACACCCAAGTAATTTTTTAAATAGTTTCGGGCAAACGTGTCTAACGTACTACATGTTAATGTGTCCCTACTGCAGTCAGATATAGAATGTAAGGGTTTACTTCGCTGTCATATAGCTTTATCAGAAACCAGGAAATCATTCATTTGCAAGCATTAATGAGAAGCAGACAAGTTTTTCTTTTTTCAACTTTATTTGAAGTGAATGACAAGGGATATCTAACTTACGCTAAGTTTGATTCTAGCAATGCTCTTAACACTATGTTGGTTCCTCGGTTACTGTTGTGGTTGTTCTTTTTTGATTTTTTTTTGGCATTGATGTCTTGAACTTCACATCTTCAAGCATCCTCTTCAGCCTCCTCATCAAATTCACCCTCTTCCTCAGCTGTGGCATCCTGGTACTGCTGGTACTCAGACACCAGATCATTCATGTTGCTCTCTGCTTCAGTGAACTCCATTTCATCCATACCTTCTCCTGTGTACCAGTGCAAGAAGGCCTTACGACGGAACATGGCAGTGAACTGCTCAGAGATGCGTTTGAACAGCTCCTGGATGGCTGTGCTGTTTCCAATGAAAGTGACAGCCATCTTGAGGCCACGGGGTGGAATGTCACAGACAGCGGTCTTGACATTGTTGGGGATCCATTCAACGAAGTAACTGCTGTTCTTGTTCTGCACGTTGAGCATCTGCTCGTCAACCTCCTTCATGGACATGCGGCCACGGAACACGGCGGCGACAGTCAGGTAGCGGCCGTGACGTGGGTCGCATGCAGCCATCATATTCTTGGCATCAAACACTTGCTGAGTGAGCTCAGGAACTGTGAGGGCACGGTACTGCTGGCTGCCCCTGCTGGTCAGTGGAGCAAAGCCAGGCATGAAGAAGTGCAAACGAGGGAAAGGCACCATGTTGACAGCCAGTTTGCGGAGATCAGCGTTGAGCTGACCAGGGAAGCGCAGGCAAGTGGTGACTCCACTCATGGTAGCGGACACCAAGTGGTTAAGGTCTCCGTAGGTGGGTGTGGTCAGTTTGAGAGTGCGGAAGCAGATGTCATACAGAGCTTCGTTGTCAATGCAGTAGGTTTCATCTGTGTTTTCTACGAGCTGGTGGACTGACAGGGTGGCATTGTAAGGCTCAACCACTGTGTCGGACACCTGAGGACAGAAAACACACATCACTGCTCGTCAGTCTCATGATCTTGGAAAGAACACACAAAGCCACGAGAAGCTAAATTTAATTAAAGAAATCATGCTATATACCTTAGGGGAAGGCACCACACTGAAGGTATTCATGATACGGTCGGGGTACTCCTCACGGATCTTGCTGATGAGGAGGGTTCCCATACCGGATCCAGTTCCACCACCAAGAGAGTGGGTGAGCTGGAAGCCCTGCAGGCAGTCACAGCTTTCTGACTCTTTGCGGACCACATCCAGAACTGAGTCCACTAACTCAGCTCCCTCTGTGTAGTGACCCTTGGCCCAGTTGTTTCCAGCACCACTCTGACCTGGGGGGAAAGCAATGACATTCAGGTGAGCGATTCTTTTACCGAGCTCATAAAAACCTTTAGTAATTTAGTTACATACAAAATGTCTTTATTCCACCTACCAAAAACAAAATTGTCAGGTCTGAAGATCTGCCCGAAGGGTCCAGACCTCACAGAGTCCATGGTGCCGGGCTCCAAGTCCACAAGAATTGCGCGGGGCACATATTTACCTCCTCCGCAGGAAAGAAACACAGAAACACAGAGGGAGAGAGAGAAGGAGAGAAAGCATACCAACTCAATAAAGCAGGAAATCACACTTTATGATGTTACACAGCCGATTTAATGTGATAAAATCCATGCATGACAGAGGACATGAGAAAGTTATAGCATGTCTAATTTTATATTTCATAATTAAATGGTAAACTTGAAAAAATGTAAATGTAATATATTCTTTATGAATGAATCACTTGTTTGGAAGGCAGCTAACCTGTGGCCTCATTATAGTAAACACTGATCCTGTCAAGCTGCAGGTCGCTGTCTCCGTGGTAAGTTCCTGTGGGATCGATGCCGTGCTCATCGCTGATCACTTCCCAGAACTGCAGACAGAAAATAGAAGGTATCACATGGCAGTTACTCACAAGAAAAAAAAAAAGAAA
>OMNW01002127.1:4408-27604 GCA_900303245.1 Selene dorsalis | reverse complement strand
CAAGAAAAAAAAAAGTACGCATCTGTCTATTAGCAATGCGGTTGTGGACTTTAAATGAGAAAAACAGCAGAGGGTTCGCATTTTTGGAGTCTGAATGAAAATGAGAGCATTTTTTCCCCTTTCAGCAAACCATATCTGAACCCATTTTATACAATGCAGCTGTAAATGTTTCCATAGTCGCCAACTGATGACTTAGCAGAATGCAGTTCTTTCAGATGTAAAATGCAAAGGAGAGAGCACAAAGGGGCTACAGATCACTCCACAGGCAAAACTGAAAATAAACTCCATTTGCAGGCAGTCACACAACACTGAAGCGCTCATTGTTTTCAGATCTGTATTCATGTCTGGCTCTCTCTTTGAAGACAACACTTGAGTCTTTAACGGTGTGTATGCATTAAATCCCATGAGTGGGTGTGACTGTCGTGTATGCAGGCATCTGTTTGCATGCAGATTTTTTTCCAACTCAGACAATTTTTTGGTCATACAGCCTGTGATTTTCTGCTTACAGCAGCAATAGGAGGATTTAGAGTAATCTGGATAAGCAGGCTGTATTGCAGCTCCACGCTTAAGAGATTGGGAGTCAGCTGTGGACTAAGTATCATGACATTTAAATAAGACCATGTAAAACAAAAATGATCAAGTGACCTTAATATGAGGGAGATCAGAGCGCATCAGGACAAAGAAGAACAAAGAGTTGGATCGGAACAGCTAAAAGGGGCTGAGAAAATGATGAGCATTTGACAGTGACACAGCAGATAGCCATCAGTGACAAGAGAAGAATCGTAGAGAAAGATTGAGGACAATAAGCAGCAAAGCAATGCCACACCCTGACCTAATTCACCACAATGTAGCCCCTCAGCAACTCTGTCAATCATATCCACTGGACATCTGAATCAATGAGTCCTGGGGGAATGGAAACAAATGTGGATCCTCAGTGTCAGGCTGCCACTAGTTATTTTAACACCACACCACACCACTTCACACTGTGGCTTTCTGTGATAAAATACCAAAGAAATTCCAGACTAAATTAGTCTGTCTATATGTTGTGTTCATTTCCTACGGCTTTTCTGCCAAGACATTGCCAGCAGTTGCACATTAAGTCAATTGAGAAGCCAGTGACATCACCCACTGTGCATCAGCTGTTTCCTCCATACCTCCCCCACCCTACCCTTAATTTGGTTAGGAAAGAAAAGACATTGATTACAAAGACAGGCCCCGCTTTACAGGACATTAAGATGTCTGTCAGCAGAGCATCACCACAATAATGATGTATCCTGTAAAATATGGGCCATTGTTCATGTGATCTTCAAACTATATCAGAGCATGCCAGAGCAAGATTCCTGCATTCATTTGAGCGATCCCACTTAAACATATGCTGTCTGAAGAAAATGATCAGCTCTAAAACAAAGGGAGATAATAAGACAGGGATAATAATGGGCCAAGAGGACATGTGTTGTAGCAGACTGCAATTGTTGCTGTGAGACTGGGTGGGTGATGTAGTGATGTGAGGCGAGACAGTGGTGTCTCACTGGGTAAAATATAGTTTAAAAATGCATTAAAATTACACATAAATTGACAAAAAAAAGTCAGTATGGACATTTAAATCTTAAAAGCATCCATGATGTCTTTCAATAAATGCTCTTTTTATTGAGAGATATTCTGTCTTTACAAATTATCCATGCCACACCCTTTCCACAGCTCCCCTGCTTTATCACCAGCTCAAAGAGCAGTCTGCACCCACAGCCCGCTGAAATAAAGTATAATCAATATGGACTATTGATCCATCGACCATTTAGAGATAAATAACTAGGCCTCCCATCCCAGCTCCCACTCATTGTCTGGAATACCAGTCATATCTGCCTGTGCAAGACAAAGAAACCAGAGTAGTCCGGACTGAAGGGGCTCTGACAGGGGAAGAATAGATTTTTTTTTCTTCTTTTCTTTTGCCATAGACAATGTCTTGAGGTCAGCTCAATCCACAGCGTTGAGACGCAGACACGCCCGGTGTTGTGTGAACAAAACCGGTCGAGACACAAGAGTCCCGTTATACCGTTATTTCGATACGAGCCTGCACGGTCCGCTGCTCCACACCCACCTCCCACTTACCGCAGTGCACAAGATTCAGACAGAAAATCACAAAAAATACAGTCCAACAGTTGCTTCTTACTATCTGAGAGTGAGATTTCCTGATTTATAATGTATTTACATGCACTAATGTATGCAAGGAATAGTCTTTATTCACTGACGAAGAAACAAAAGGACTCCTTTGTCTTCACATATGTCAAAGTCAGCTACATTAAGATTTTTTTTTTAAATGTCTGCTGAGTAGTCTGTGACCTGCATAGTGAGTCTGGGGCGTGACAGTGAAGTGAGAGCATCTATTCTTTGCACAGGAATAAATAGCTTCTAAATAGTTGTAATTTCTTACCTTGGCACCAATCTGGTTACCGCACTGGCCGGCCTGGATGTGCACGATTTCCCTCATTATGATAGCGAAAGTTTCACAACGACGAGGAGAGACGCTTCACTTCTTCTACACGAGGAGCCCACCGCAGACTAGTGTGAGCGTGCTGGACAATGGATTTATAATGTTGGAGCGTTTCCAGAACAAGGCTGGGGCCGGGCAGCGGGCGTGGCCAGACCCAAGACCCAGCTGTTGCGTACGGGGATTGGCTGCAAGGACTGACCCAGAACCGAGGGGTGGGAGGAGGGTCGCCGCTGCAGATCAGGGAGTGGGAATTAAATAGGAAGACTGATCAGATTTTTTTTTTTTTTTTTTTTTTTAACCAGCTGGTGTCCAGAAACACCCATAAAATCTGTATTACAGTGGGCTTTTTTTGTTTCAGATATGAAATGAGAGTTATAAATCAGCACTAATGCCCCACTCTCCTTACTGTAACCACCCCTGCAGAGAGGGCAGATGGCTGAAATTTCAGTTTTAAGCCTGACACAAGATGGGTTCAGTCAACTTATACCCCAATGCCCAGGACATCTTGGCATTATTAAGAAATTCCTGGGATCATATGTTAACCAAGCAGTCTCACCACAAGGTCAATTTAGTCATTGCTCCTTTAAAATAAATAAATAAATAAATAATAATAATAATAATAATTGTAATAAAAGATATTTAGGCTACATTAACTTAGTATTTTCCTTGATGTTCCTTGGTCTGCTTTACTGTTATATCAGGAAACCAGGAGTCATGTTGCTGTGGGTTCTGGTGCACTGCATCCATCTGATGTGCTTTTTAGTCTAGTAATAGCTGTGTGTGGCTAAGCACTGCATGTTCAGGAAAGGGATGTTAGCATTACTATTAGCACTGCAGCTGCTTAGTCATAATGCCGGACATGATTACTATGTATGTTTGATGTCAGGGCTGTATTAACCACTTAACTGGCGCCTAGGCCAACATTTGACATAGGGCTCCTACTGTCCTGCATTAGACAGTATATTATATAGCTTCATTATTTTCTTGAGTACTTTAGAGCTGAAATGACTGATTGATTGACAATTTTGTTGTCCCCTATATAATGCTCTCAGAAAAAGGTGATCTAGCCAAGCCTTATAATGAAGTTGTTACATGTGTGCATGTATTTATTAAGCAGCATAAAGTTTATTCCTTAATATTCCAGGCCTACCTTTTCACCTAGAAATGACAATAGCTGTAACTCTGGAAGCTCTGAAAGCTTTAAACGAAAGCTTTGTTAGAAGGAATGTGTTTTTTAAGGTTGGCTGATATCTGTCAGACATCAGCCAACAAAGCCATCCAAACCGAAGGAGCAGGCCTTCGGAAACAACCTCACACCTCCTTAACTCAGTGACCTGGACAAAAAAGGGAAGGAACATCTCCAGGAACCTTTACACCTGTGGTACAGCCAGTTCAGTGTGAACAGCATGGGTACGCTGTCCCATGTTCCCAGCCCCTATCAGTCAGTGAGGAAGAATGGGAGCACACACAAAACCATCCACATCTGTAAAATGATCAGATTAGAGTGTTAGTCCCAGATTATACATTACAAACTAACATCTACTGTTAGAGGATTTTCTGTTTTATGAAACAGTCTATTGGATTACAAAAGTCTTGATGTTACCCTTTGCTAGAATTAATTCGACTTAGTATAGTATAGGATGCAGGTACTTAGTTTATTTTCAATTTTTCAATTTTGTGGCACACCTTTCTTAATATTAGTGAAAATGTAAGACTAGGCCATGTCCGCTACTCTTTGTCCTCTATTTTAAATCATATAACAAATGGACAAAAAAGCAGTAGAAGTTATTATGTAAGAATACAGTGTCAGGCAGGGCACAGAGTAGACCAGACTTTGCTGAGGCAGCTGCCAACTGAACCCCCAAGCAATTCAAAGAGACCAAGGTCAATGGGAATCATCACACAGCTCAAACATGTTTCACTTACCATATATCCATTGTCAGTGACAAGTATATTTACGCAAGTGTAGGGTATGATGTTGAGATACTTTTGCCATTTCCATTACAGTTTTTCCTCAATTAATTTGATGCAATAACTTAACAATAATGAATAATAACAAGTTATCATAAGGTAATACATTGGACTCTTAAAGTCAAAGAACCTGTATTTTTTCACTATTCAGCTAAATCACAGTCTAGATTACCTAATTTATTTGAAATGGCGTAATGTAATGTTGCTGAGGTGTAGTACGTTGCAAACAAGTGTTGTACAATCAAGGGAATTGGTAACACTGGGAACACTGCCATTCATGATGGTCTGTTCCACTGGAGCCATGAAGTGTTGAGGTTAGTTGAAAGCTCCCCATGGATACAACAGGAAACTGTCACATTAAAATTTAAAAGATGGACTTATGTGTAATATAATGACTGTAAACCACATTGAGGAGCTACTGTAAAACATATTGCTATTGTTTGGATTACAACAACAAGAAAATAATCATAGACATTACAACATTCATCCAAGGTTTATGTCAACTTGAAACTGTAAATGCATTTACAGTAGTTTATACTAGTTTATGCTTCAACAGGTATAGTTAGACAGACAGACAGACAGACGGAAGGAAAGATAGATAGATAGATAGATAGATAGATAGATAGATAGATAGATAGATAGATAGATAGATAGATAGATGGATGGATAGATGGATGGATGGATGGATGGATAGATAGATAGATAGATAGATAGATAGATAGATAGATAGATAGATAGATAGATAGATAGATAGATAGATAGATAGATAGATAGATAGATAGATAGATGGATGGATGGATGGATGGATCTGGGTGGGTGGAGCAGCCGAGGTGCAGTTGTCACTATTGGCCTCTAGATGTCGTCAGACCGAGGTCTTGTTTGTAAGGAGAATGGGTGTGGTCTGTGAATACTTCCTCCTCCAAACAGACATTTTTGCCATTCCTCGTTGCGACGTCCTACTCGACCGTAGCCACTGGGAAGTTATTTGGATTTATTCTAAAAACTCCCTGTGCATATTAACCGGACTGTTGTCGGTAAGGTAAAATGAACCATTTACCCAGCGTATCTCATCGTTTAACTGTGGTTTACAGCTATTGTATCAGCACGGGACTGTCTGTTCCCACAGACGGTTCAACGTTATGGATCCAGTCCAAATCCTGCTGCATTGTAACAGTAACAGCTAACGGATAGCTGACGTTAGCGCACAAGCTAATAATCTCATAACAGGCCGTTATTCGGTTTTACATGTGCACACCAAACTTTATGTTGGCAGCGTGGATGTGGTCTTGTTACTTTAACCAAAGACATATTGGCTGTTAGGTTTTTGCTTTTGCGTGACGACGACATTGTCTATGGTTGTGTTTATTAGGAGGGAGGAGTCAAGGCAGTTAAGGTGACAGACGCAAAAGTATAAATATTTTCGGTCTGAGGCTGATTTACGGCGACACATGCTGATTGGTGGCCGTGAGTCACAGTCATGCACTCGATTACCTTTAAAACCATAACACAACATTCTTTGCCAATAATATTCTCATGAGAATTTCCTAATTGGGTATGAACAAATGTGGGAAAGTCTCGTGATACTGTGGTGCCATCGTTATGATTGAGTATTTTGAATGGAGTCGTGCTGTCTAGTCTCATATCATGTTACATGGTGCTGTATTTTTTCTTAGCTGACTGTTATGTTCATACTTTGACAAGGTCTCTAATCAGGAATCAAGATGTTCTACACATGTGGACCCAATGAAGCCATGGTGGTGTCTGGTGAGAAGACTTCTCTTCCACTTACCTCATTCTTACTTGATTATTTAACACATTAACACAGGATGTTTAGAAAGTTAACATTTTCACGTCATTGTAAAATGTAATCAAAATGCAGTAAAAAGGGCAGTGGACCTGTATAACTGTCATGTGACTGAATCATCAAGTCATGTGATTAGATTGAGTTCAGTAACACCTATAATTTGAGGTAAGATAAGAATTTAGCATCTTGCTGTAAGGTGTAGGTTCAAATGGTTACAAAGAGAAAGCATGTCTCACATTGTTGTAATACATGATCACGTGTTGAACTTTGTCTTTCACCTGGATAACTAGCTGTGTGTTACTAAATGATAGTTTGGTGTTTTGTTTGCCCCTCCTCTCTCTTTCTCCAGGCTTTTGCCGCTCCCCTCCTCTAATGATTGCTGGAGGAAGAGTTTTTGTCCTCCCATGTATTCAACAGATTCAGAGGTGATTTGCCTTTCAAGCTCTTGCCCTTCTTTATTTCATATTGTTAAAACATAGCTGATTAACATGATGTAGTTGTTAATAAATATGTCCTCTGCCTGCCTTTTCATTGTTGCTGCCTGTTATTGCATCGTATACCTCCCACCCTTTATTGTGTTTATATTCCCCTTCAGAATCACACTCAACACCCTGACCCTGAATGTGAAGAGTGACAAAGTCTACACCCGTCATGGTGTTCCTATCTCGGTCACTGGCATTGCACAGGTACACTTTAAAAAGTGGATGACACAAAAAGTTATTAAAATTTCTTTAAAGGCTATTACAATATATTGATAATGTTTAACTTTATATTTACCCCAGAAGGCAGAGAAGGAGGTCAGCTGTTATAAATCACTTACAGAAGCGATTTATACATACAGGCCTGGGGTTCACTGGTTGACTGACATATTAAGGAATGGGAACAAGTAGCTACTGTGTAATCAAGTTATTTGTACAAAATGGAGAAACAAGGGAAAATTAAATCACAATTAAGCCTCCTATAGCAGAAGTCTCACTAACACGATGTGTAACAGCTACCATGTACAGTTCAGTTTGAAGGTTATCTTCTGTTAGTAAATAAGGGAAAGGAAGATGACACTTGAAAAAATTCCCATGCTGGACAAGGTCAATGTGACATTGACACTGGGAAAGAATTGAACTTATTTGCAAATGGAAGCATACTTTTGACAGAAGAGGGTAGAGAGATAAAAAACATCTGGTGGTGGCGTCTTTTGACTTTTGTGCTGCTGACTTAATTAAACTGCAAGTCAGATAAAGCCAGATTTCTCTCCCTGTTTAGACACATTCATTTAAAATTGTATCAGACTCTAACTTTGCTCCTGCCACTTCTTAAAAGCTGCTGCTATTTCATCTTTTTTTGTCTTAATACAGGTGAAGATCCAGGGCCAGAACAAGGAGATGCTGGCTACTGCCTGCCAAATGTTTATGGGCAAGTCTGAGGGTGAGGTTGCCCAGATTGCGCTAGAAACCCTGGAAGGACATCAGAGAGCTATTATTGCCCATTTGACTGTGGAGGTTGGTACTGATATTCTCAAATAGATTGGCTTGGCATTTTCCACCCATCAGAGGCATTATGATATGTATCATTATGTATCATACATCACCAACTCAGCTGTGGAGTAAAGCCTGCAATGCATTCAGAAGGTATTCAGACCACTTCAATGTTCCAATCTTTCTCACATTGTGTTATGGAGCAGCCTAATACTGAAATAAACTCCAGTTGTGGTGTTTAAACATCTCAAAGATGATTAATAGCAGTGAGAGGCAGCAGACTTTTTTTGAGTAGAATTGTAATCAACGACCTGAATCACAATCTGCATCCATGGTTTTATTGTAAATGTCCTCACTGGAATATGTCATTTATATCTTGACACTTGGGTATAAGTGATGAAGAAATTTTGATATCCATGTAGTGATGAAGAGAGTGATTGGCTGAGATAACCAAGAGCTCAGGCTTACAGACTGTTAGTTGAAGCTGCCATTCCCTCATCCATCCTCTATTTACGTATACATCTTATATATCATGTATACATCTTAGCATAGGGCTGCAGCACAACAAAATATGAACAAACAGATGGGGTCTGAATACTTTCTGGACACTCTGTATATACTTAATGTAATTCAAGGTTCAAGGTTCAAGGATGCTTTATTTGTACCCTTAAGTAAATTTTGTTCAGCAGTGCCTGTAATAATCTGTTTTCAGGAGATCTACCAGGACCGTAAGAAGTTCTCTGAGCAGGTCTTTAAGGTGGCCTCCTCTGACTTGGTCAATATGGGAATCGGTGTTGTCAGCTACACGCTCAAAGATGTTCATGATGATCAGGTATTTTATGTCTGTTTTGGGGCTTGTTTTTGAGAAAAATCCGATGATGAAAAAACCAAACACTTAATTACTGCAGCAGCAAGAACCTGTAGTGTCACTGTAATCCCACATCCCTCTCATATGTAACCTTTCAGTCTGGGATGATTTCCTCTGTTACAGTAAAGCACTTAGGTGATTGATATTGACTGTTTCTGACTCAACAGACTCCAGCTCTTCTGTCATTAGTCATAAATTAGGCCTCAGCCTTAAGTGCTTAACTACAACATCATTTTTTATGTCTGTCTAATGCACTGCCTTCCTTTTCATCCTTCAATGTCGGCGACAGCCAGGGCCTGCATGCATTATGTTTTGAAGTTGTCCATATGTCCGTTCTCGTAAACACAATATCTCAGTAATGTCTTGACAGAATTTCTTTATGTACAGCACAAACATTTATTTAGACTCAACCATGGCCTAATTAGATTTTGCTGGTTGAAGATCAAGGTCACAGTGGTTCCATGTTCTTGTTGTGACTGCAACATACCACAACCACCCTGAGGGAAATTCATTACATCTGGTACAAATATTCACTTCATATACTACTTATGACTTGATTTTTTTTTAACGTATTTTTTGAAGGGGCTTTTATGCCTTTAATTGACAGGATAGCTGGAGAGAGACAGGGAATGGGGATTTAACACAAATGCCAAACAGGATAAAAGATGAAGTGCCGACATTTTATATTCAAGAAGTCGAAGACGTGCAAAATGCTCTGCAAAAACACAAGCTGAAACTCAGGAAGGGGAAGATGTGACCATATTTCCTGCAACATGGTTGGCTGACAAAAGCATGCAACCACAAGGTGGTAGTTCCACTCATTGTTCAAACTCAGGATTAACTGTCACTATTTCCCCATCTGTCTCTTGCAGGACTATCTTCATTCACTGGGTAAAGCTAGAACAGCTCAGGTGCAGAAGGATGCCAGGATTGGAGAGGCTCAGTACAAAAGAGATGCAGTCATCAGGGTAAAATGCCTCCTTTCGTTCTTTCCCCCTCCTTTACTGTTATTGTGCCTAAAGAGAAATACTAACATTTCTGTTATCGTCCTACTATTTTCAACCCACAGGAGGCCCATGCAATGCAGGAGAAGGTGTCTGCTCAGTACAAGAATGAAATTGAGATGGCAAAAGCCCAGAGAGACTATGAGCTGAAGAAGGCAGCCTATGATGTTGAGGTCAACACCAAGAAGGCAGAGTCAGAAATGGCCTATCAGCTTCAGGTACAGGCATCTGTTCATAATCAGATCTTCCAGTGTCACACTCTGAATATTTCTTTTAAAAGAGTTACTTTCTTTTAAAATACTACACATCTTGTCCATGGGCTTTTATTTGTTTGCATTCACCAGACCATCTGTGTTGTAGCTGATCTTAATTTCCTTTTCATCTTTTTCCCCCATCAGGTGGCTAAGACAAAGCAGCGCATTGAGGAGGAGAAGATGCAGGTTCAGGTGGTGGAGCGGACACAGCAGATTACTCTGCAGGACCAGGAAATTATCCGCAAGGAGAAGGAGCTGGAGGCCAAAGTCAAGAAGCCTGCAGAGGCAGAGAAATACAGGCTGGAGAAGCTGGCTGAGGCACAGCGGTGAGCATTAGAGCTTAATATAATTTACTCATATCATACAGAGGAGAGTGTGTGTGTGTGCACAAATTAACTTGGTCTGTTTTCTCTCCTGCAGCCTGCAGCTCATCATGGAGGCTGAGGCTGAGGCTGAGTCCATCAGAGTGAGTACTGTCATGATTGTCCTTCTCTTCTTCTCTGGCTATTTACTCCCCATGGTTAATTATGTAATTTATATATTTTATTCCTTCTCCTCACCAGGCATTATTGAAGTCACAACTAGTAGTCCTCTATGATAAAATTAACTGTGACTAATGTGTGTGTGTTTGTGTGTGTAGATGAAGGGTGAGGCAGAGGCTTTTGCCCTGGAGGCTAAGGGTCGCGCTGAGGCAGAGCAGATGGCCAAGAAGGCTGAGGCCTTCAAGGAGTACAAAGAGGGAGCCATGGTGGACATGCTGCTGGAGAAACTGCCACTGGTCAGTCTGACCATCATGACTAGATGATGGGATGATGAATAAAGTGATGTTAGAGAGCTGCATGTCTAGGTACTATAAATACTGATTATCAAGAGGTTTATTGTATTACTTGTAGACTTGTGAACAAAGCATGACCTCTTATAATATAGTATCGTATAGTCCTTAAGATAAGGTAAGATAATCCTTTATTTGTCCCACAGTGGGGGAAATTACAAGGTTGCAGTAGCAGACAACAGCAAAGAAATGCTGAAATGGATTATATTGATTTTACTCTAAATTAGTTAAATCAACAGTATGTCCATTCAGTTTGTGTCACTTTGTGTCTTAATTTGAAATTTACAGAAAATCTGATCTTACTTCGATGATGACGTATCATTATACAATGTTTGAGTTCAATGAAGTGGTTTTTATTTTGGAAGTCTCATTTTTTTCCCCCCCAATTTTTATCCAAAAAGCAAAATCCAAAGCACCTGTTATGAAAACATTTCCCCTTTCACACTGACCATTGAATATTTTCTACTGTGTATTGACTTCAGTGCTTTTGTCCTGCAGATGGCAGAGGAGATCAGCAAGCCACTGTCAGAGGCCCATAAGGTCACCATGGTGTCCAGCGGCAGCAAAGAGGTGGGAGCAGCCAAACTGGCCGGAGAGGTTCTAGAAATCATGACCAGGCTGCCAGCCACTGTGGAGAAACTCACAGGAGTTGATATTTCCCAGGTTAGTCAGAACATGTGTATCAAAGACTGATGATGATGTAAGAGGCTGAAAGGCTGGTGTATGTAGTGATTATCTAAACGTCTCTCTCGGTAATTTCGCAGGCTGGAGGACAGATTACCCGTGTGCGTTAAGAACACAGGGAGAGTGGAGGTTATCAGGAGGCGTTACCAATATTCAGACTGAGAGGTCTCCATCTTCTTGTGCCATTAATCACTGTATCAACCACCAATATCCTAGTCCTGTTTGATTATCTGTGTGCATGCATGTTGTTCACTTGTGTGTCTCTTTTGCTGGTTCTGCCTCCATCTAACACCCCATCCCCTTCAAGTGGAAGGGGTTTTTACATTATTTGTTGTCATGACCTCGATCTGAGCTGTTGTGGTTTCTGCAGTAAAAGCAAATGCAAGTGATTCTGTCATTGTGGGAGCTACTTTATCTACCTGGAGCCCACGTCTGTCAGTGCAGCAAAAAAACCAACAAACACTGTCTTTTTAAACTTAACCCTCCGTATGCAAGTTGTTTTTTTATTTTTATTTTTTTCTTACTACTATCAGCCTTATTATCCTTACATAAGGTCTGGGTTAATAAAAGCTGGAAATAGTCTTCTAACTTTTTTTTACTGTGTAAAATTCATTTTCATGTTCAGTGCCTTTCAATCCACTACATGCTGCTGAACTCTCTTTATCACAGCATCACCTCATACCACTGTTAGTGGGCCTATTGTTTCTGTCAGCGTAGATTTATACTGTTTACTTATAACCTAGCTTTGTTTTTTTTGAAGGATAAATACACCCAAAGATGGCATGGTTCTAGTTTAATCTAGTGTATTCCGCATATCTCTTGGTTGTATCTGACTACATCACTGGGCCCAAAATCACATCAGATGCACTGCAAGTGGGAAAATTTTCTTTGTGCTTCAGATTAAGAGGAAAGGAAGTGGTTGGTGGAAACAAGGTATTGCGGTTTCTTTGAAAAGCAATGAAAGTATGTTATGGGGGAGTAGGAGAAGTTAGACTTGTCTTTGCTATAGTGTCTTCTGGAGTCTTGATTTCTTCTCTGGCCAGAACAAAGAACAACCGTCATCACTTACTAACCAACTAACTGAATTTTAAACTGATATGTAGGAGTATTTTTTTTTTATTTATGTGTTATACTCATTTTCTGTTGCAATATGAAGTTTACTATCAGATTTTGGCTGATTGTAGGTCTTGTACTTTTGCAATGGTTTTGAATGACAGTCCTTCAGTCACTTCACTAGACTACTTCACTAGATTTCCAGCTAACAAGCCTTATGCATTTTGTGACCTCCAAGTGCCTGGTCAAGACTCAACAGCCAAGTCAAGTTGACCTCTCTAGCTAAGCCTGTCTCACCTCTCTGTCAGGGAATACTTTCTTATATCCAGTAATTAATTATAAGCCATTAGCCGTCGCTATTGACAGCTGTAGACAAGCCAAATCACTCTCTGCTTCTTTTGTATGTTTTTGTGACTAATCTTTCACTGTTGCTGCATGTCTCTTTTCAACTGACATAGGAAATAAATGTTACATAGTGTGAAAGTTGTATACTGGTGTCCAGTATTGAAAATTTATATGTAGTGAAATATTCTAAGATATTGTAGACAATAAAATGAACCTTAATCATTAATACCTGCTGTTTTCTATTTTTTCCCTTTGTTCTGGCAACAGCCATTATTGAATACACTTAATACTTACGCATGACAAAATATACTCAACACATTTTACTGAATTCCTTGAAAGTCTACACTTTATGTGTGCCTGGGCAGGCATGGATGTAAATGGTCTAAAAATTGTAAAACAAATGTGTGAATCTCAGTTTATAATGTATTTGAACAGATGTAAATCAAATACAATTTAAGATATAAGTAATTTAACTGTTGATAAAGTAATTTAAAGGAGCAATTTGTAAGTTTCATTTTTGCTACATTGTCAATGTCAAGATTAACAGCCTTCCCCAGTCAAATTGTCTCATTACTTTTCAACAGTGGGCCACTATAAGATCCACCTCTTGTACACACTTGATACCTCAATCAAATTCTCTCTGTACTGACATGGATATATAACTGATCGGTGGAGGCATACAACCGTGAGGCGGCATTTCTAGTTTCACCATCGAATTGCTTTATTCAGGGGAGTGATTTCATTAAGACCACCTAATATTTTATTGATTAAAAAAAAACACTTGGCAGATGAATAAAAAATGAAAATAATGGTTAGTGTCAGCCCTAGAGCACATCTTGATTTATTTGAAAAGGTTAACTTTATGAAAACATCTACAAAAATAGACAACACAATGAATTACGATGGCATCAAGGTAGCAAGCGTTCTACAGAGATACAGAAGACCCAAATGTAACAAAGAGTTCTCTATATATTAGTGAAGGAAATTACAATTCTGTCCTTAAAATATGTACATACTATAATGTTCAACTTCAAAGACACAAAGGGATGAAATCAGACATCAAGGAGTGTCTTAAGTACATACAGTATATAAAAATATGGGTTTAGTTGAACTACAGTGTATCAAAAATGACTCAAATGACACGACCATTCACAATCAGTAAACATGTGGTACGTGATAATGTTGATCATCTCAGGACTGATTTACAGTGCTATACAATCAGTAAGGTAGTTGTATTGATTCTACCCTGGTCAGCTTAATGTCCTAAACATGGGATAATGCAGAAGTTGAAGTTGACATTCACCATTACATCAGTTTACTCCCAGCGTTCCCTGTTTGAGCAATGCTAGAACCGTGTTTTTAAAATACAGTAATGCATTTGGATGAGTGTACACAGACTGTGTGATGAGTTTACACATCTCAACACACTGAAAGTTTCAGAACAAAAAGATTTTCGTACGTTTAAAATGAGATGAACTGACGGCGCCATTCCATTTTATAAATAATATTTTACATCTAATGGTTTGGCTTTGCCTTGTCGGAGAGGACATCCTTATAAAACGCATGTGTGATGCATTTTGATCTCCCGTGGCAAATACCTTAATCACTGCAGGTAAAACGCGTCAGAATCCACGTCAACAGGAATCATATCATATCGGGCCCCTCACAGAGAAAAGTCTCATCTTGGTTGGGGGAGGGGGGATATGCACGTAGGATTTAAAGTGCAGCTGGTTGTGGAATTTTACATCTATCCTTTGTGTCTGGGTCAAAACCAGATACAAAAAAAAATCTCCAAAATATCTGAGCAGGCACATCTGAAGACGTCCCATCCACTGCCCCTGCCGGCAGCATTGTCTCTTGGCTCAGAAAAGCCGTTCCAGTTTGTGGGTCACATCTCATCGGCGGCGGCAGACACTCTTCTTCTGTGCTTTCTCCCTCAGGTTTGAGTCGTCTATTCGGCACCAGTAATATATTTTTCTCTTTCTGTGGCTTTAAGATGCATTTCAATCACTTGGTTGTCGGCGATTGAGAGCACACTTTTGATCTGATCATATTGCAGAAAGGGGGGGTTGCTGTTGTCTGGTCCGCATCATTTTCACATTAGTCCACAGTAACTTAAGAGTCACAGCTGTGGATGTGGGTTAGGCCTATTATATGAGGTTTTGGGGCTGAGATAGAAGACTGACTAAGGATCATGGTAAGTACATGGGGCACGATTGGTTATCCTGACATCCAGGCTCTACACATCCAAGTTTATATTTAAATATTAACATTATTTCTTAGTTATGGTTGTCCGATTAGACCAATTTAAATGTGTAGAGTATTCTGTGCATACTATAAATGATAAGACAATGCCTGTGTGCAGTTTCATCTCTGAACAGGTGTTGAATTCAGAGAACTTTGTGTCAGAGTGTGTGCACCTTCACCCGTTAGGTCAGGCTGCACGTAGCAGTTGAGATGTTGAATACAGAAAAGTCATGAAACTTCATGTTAAATTTCTAGCTTGCTATGGTCATAGTATGGAGTGTTTTCTGATATTTAGCTTCTGCAACTTCCCCTTTTCTGAACTCTACAGCACTTAATCACCAGTCACCTAAACCCTCGTTATATGTCAAGTATCTGAGAAGAGAGAAAGTTCCTATGCAGACTGCACCCACCACCAACCACTGAGAAGTAGCTTGAACTGTTTCCTATCTAAAGCTGGGGTTAGTTTTGCTTTTGGGGTTGGAGTCTGAAGTGGAAATAAACCGAACCAGCGGTGTCTCAGCCCCATTCACCCAAAAAAGTACAAAATATAAAAAGCGAGCAACCCACGTTAACCTCTTATCTGCCTCTGCTGTGCGGCACCTCCACCACACCGATTCAGAAACCTTCCCCGCTGTAGCAAGGACGCGTAAAAGCACGGGACATTTCCCCTTAACTTTGCCTTTCTTCTTAAGTTTCTCCCACTTTGCTCTTTAAACCATGTTCATGGCATCCTCCGTGAGGAAGGAGTGGATGTAGGCGAAGGATGGGCGGAGCTTGCAGTCTCTGTTCCAGCAGCTCAGCATGAGCTCATAGAGACCTTGAGGACACACAGCTGGCCTGCTCAGATACACCTGGAGGGAAGATAACAGGAAATAAGGATGTTACTTAGGTAGACCTTTCTCATACTGCCCACCAAGTCCTATTTGTGAGGATAAATGTGTAACTTCTAGTTTGTAATTACTCCAGCAGCTCAACTTTACAGCTCTCAGTTGCGTCAATTGTGAGACAATGAAAGTCAAGTATGAGAACATTTCAAGAAAGACAGGAGCAGATGCTGAGGAAGACCAATCCAGATCTTCAGGAAAAGCTGAAACATTGAGACTAGGCTCTCATGTTGTATCCCTGTGCCTGTGGGGTTGTATGTGTGTGTTTCTGTGTGATGTACCTGTCGACCCTGGTCTCTGAAGAACTCCCCAGCATTGTCGATGACTTGCTCGTCCGTGAGGTTGGAGTAAGGCTGCTCCTGACAAACACTCAACATCTCCCACAGGGTGACGCCGAAAGCCCACACATCGCTGGCCGTGGTGAACTTACCCTGGGAACACAAAACCAGACTCATCACCTTCAACCTTCAACCTACTGATAGAGAGTTTGAAATCTATCAGTATCCAACTATCATAAGTTCCTGACTATGACAGTTATTGAGACAATTTAGACTTACTTAGTCCCTGTTGTTGCATGTACAACTCAGTATTGTTAAAAGAACTCAAAAACTGGCAGTAAAATGCGGTGAGCTGAGGTGATTCTGCTGAGGCTGTTTATTATACAAAAAGAGAAGAAGCTATGAGTTTGCTAACTTGATTTAAAACTACAGACAAAATTACACTAGTTTCTTTGGTACTTAAGTAAAAATTCCTAATTTTTTATTTCACATCAAGAACAAAAATTAAGTTGAGTGTGATCCAAAATGTATCAAACTGAACATCAACCATCACACATCATATGCACAAACGCACACATTCCTGTCCTCTCACCATGAGTATACACTCCCAGGCCATCCAGCGTATTGGCAGCACAGCTCTGCCCTGGATCCTGTAGTAGTCTCCTGCGTACAGGTTCCTGCTCATGCCAAAGTCAGCTATCTTGATGTGACGCTCGCCGCCCCGATCCTCCCCGCTCTCACCCTTCTCGCCTCCGACCAGACAGTTACGAGTGGCCAGATCCCGGTGCACAAAGTTGAGGGAGGAGAGGAACTTCATTCCTGATGCAATCTGGCTGGCCATGGAGATGAGAGCTGGGTAACTGATGACAGATAGAGGGAATAATAAATAAGTCAAACCATGACTGTGTGTGCATTTATACCAGTGTGTATGTGTGAGTGTGTGTATGTCTGTGTGCAAACTTATGTATTACCTGATGGTCGGGGTGTTGTGTGAAGGCCCCGTCTTATCCAGAAGCACCCGGTGGGACAGATACTGGTTCAAGTCTCCACATTCCATGTACTCAGTGACCATACAGAGCGGGTCGCTGCTCACACACACTCCCAGCAGGCGGATGATGTTCGGGTCCTTCAAGCGAGACAGGATCTTCACCTCTTTCAAGAAGTCGTTCCTACCAGGAGAGAGCAAAGAAAAAGTGAGATACACTGGAGAGTTCGGGGAGAGAGAAAAAAGCTGGTGGATTTGGAGACGGTAATACGAATCAGGACTGAAGTGTGAACCGTGCAGAATCTGGGCTCCCTCCTTGCCCTCACCTCAAGTGAGAAGGTATCTAATCATGTTAAAAATCAACACTCTGGTCTGTAGCTCTCTGTGGCCTTGCACCTCCACTGATTTGTTTTGCTGGACCGGCTACACCAGCTCTCACTAACCTTCCCTGTAAAAGCTTGGAAGGAGCCGCTCCTTGCTCAGACTCATTTTTATCTGCCAAGTGCATAATGTGTGGAGAGCCAAGGTAAACAAGCAGCCACAGAGGGGAGTCAAACATTTAGAAAAGCTCAAAGATCCATATATTTTACTGCAGTTCTGAGGGATCAAACCAGGGGTTAGGTAAGAGGAAATACTGCACTTGTAAATTACAGGTGAAAAAAAAAAAAAATCCTGTCTACCTCTGGCGGATGCCATGGATATATCAGGTAACTGATGACTAAGGCAGTAGCTATAGAGCATGTGATGGCTCGTTGCTGTGTTTGTTTTGGAGGCTGCTTTCAGCCCTCTAAAGGTCACATCCAACCTCAAAATCACAGCTTGAAGTAAAAATTCAGCAAAAGAATTTAGCCTTTTACTTTCCAACAAAATCAACTTCAGTATTTGTGAGAAATTCCTGGTATTAACTGATGACACAGTTGCATCACAAATACTATTTTCTGATTCAATATGTGGTTTATGAAAATCTCAAAACATTGTGAAAAAAAATCCTATAAAAAAAAATCCCCTAAACAAACCCTGAAGTGATATTGGGATTTTTCTTTCCATCACCTGAAGCATCCGTCAAAGCCACTACGATGAGTGGGAAATTGACAGAGGGGATAAGCTGTAAAAGCAGAGTAGAGAGAAGAGTGCAGGCTCATCCCTGTGCGATGTTACACACCTGGCATTCTTGGAGGCATCTGGTCGTAGTATCTTCACTGCCACCAGAAGAGGGCGCCCTTTTCTCACGTTGAAGGGAAACTCCAAGTTGGGAAGGTCTTGCGGGTTCTCAATTTCACACAGGTGCACCTTTTACCAGCAACAAAAAAGAAGAAAATATTTTGTTTAAGAACAATTACCTTTCCACCTTCCACTGACCAAAACATTATTTCAAGTCATTTCTCACCTCCCCAAACTGTCCCTCTCCCAGTTTCTCCTTGAAGATGAGGCACTGGCGTGGCAGTTCGGGCAGTGGGGCGGCGTCGGCCCCGGGGCTTGAAGAGGCCAGAGCAGGCACGGCGTAGGTGTTGTTCCCGCTGACACCCTGCAGGCTCACTATGTCTGCTTCAGCATAATGGGGAACGCTGGGAGGAAGCGGGGGGGATACAGGGGGAGAAAGGGAAGGGTAAGGAGGGGAGCCGGGGTAGGGAGGAGGCTCCTCTTGAGTTGGTGGGAAACCTTTCTCCATGTCCATGTCTAAACCACAGGCTGGAGGGAGGAGGAAGAGACAGACAGGGTGGATGAAATGAGAAATTCATTTAAGAGAAGAGGAACTGTGTGATTAAAAACATCTTTTTTTCACTTTAATACGATTTGTACAGAATTTAGAAAGAAAACTTGTTTTAAAGGGATAGTTTGGCCTGGGGACTCTTTATTTGACATAAACAACTGAAAAAATCTTTACGGGGAAAAAAAAACGACTGCAATAAAACACAAGATGATAAAAAGGCTCTGAGCAACAGATATAGAACAAAGCAACAGCAAATTATCAAATTCTTAACTTTTAACACTGAAAAAAGATTTATCTCCATATTCAGCCACTCAATTCTCTGTGTAATGATGAGGGACATAAAAAGACCTTGGACACACATACACTGAATTTGTCTACAGTACAGTAAAACGATCTGCCGTCATCATCATGCTGACTCACTAAGATTAAATGCTTTTAATGCACAGTCTGACAGCTATTCAACACTGGCCTTAGCTTAGTTTGGTTTCATTTCATTTCATGTCTGTGCTATCAAGTAGCGGCTCCTTACAAACTCAGCGATAACACATTTCTTGTGACGGACGGCTCCGGCCTGTACAATTACATTTTCAGGGACGATGTATTGGTCTGCTTTCTTTATTTTGAAACTAAATGAGAATTTGTTGCTTTAATTTTTGATGAGTTTTAAAAAACAGTTTTAATTCAACTAAGGTATAATGACTTCATATTCAATACGGACATCTCCCATGAGGCTCTGACAACGCACACGAGCCAAAGACTTGGGATGGCGGGAGAGTGGTGTTTGAATACTAAGCTGTTAAAGGCCACCTTTGTTAAAGTGATAATGGAGGTGATACGGATCTCCCCTGTCCACACCAATG
This sequence comes from Selene dorsalis, assembly GCA_900303245.1. Lineage (NCBI taxonomy): Eukaryota > Metazoa > Chordata > Actinopteri > Carangiformes > Carangidae > Selene > Selene dorsalis. The sequence continues at coordinate 7,864 of OMNW01002127.1, read as the reverse complement.
CATACACGTGGAAAGCCCATGAAAAGGTATTCTTTATTCTGGGTTAAAAATATCGCATCAAGCTTTTATCCTACTGAACTCTAAACAAGTTCAGGATTTGACAGAGATTTAAAGTAGCATCTTCTTGATTCATCAGAAAGACTTCATCTACACTAAGTTGACCATACTGATACCTGTGAGACTGCACTGAGCTAAATGCTAATGGAAGCATTCTAACATCCTCATGACAATGTTAACATGCTTTTGATTAGCAGATGAAAGCATGTTAACACGCTAACATCTAAGGAAGAGGGTGTTTGGCCATAAAGCAAAAATATTTAACAAATTGAATTTTTGACCTGATGCCGCTGCTTGTGCAAAAGTCAGAACATCACCGAATTCATTATGATCCAAGGTCTGAGAAAAGTGAATGTAACCTCAATCAACAGAGAAGCTGCTGAACAATTTCACAGAACAAATGAAACTTTGACCTGCTAGTGGAGCTCAGACCGCTAGAAAACATCACGTCAGTCCTTTCAGACACAAACCAGCCATCTACAGAGCCATGACAAGCACCGTTAAACCAGGGCATTTATGAGTTTGTCAGACTCCACGTTTTCAAATTTGTACAATTCCCCAAATACCAAACCTTCCCTTAAAACAAAGCATGAGTCATTTTGAGTGGTGAGTGAGTGAGAATGACTAATTATGTGAGTAACAGGATGAATAATGAATGTCAGACTCATGCAAAACGAGAAGCACGTTTCCCTAAAGTTGACTGTAAGAGCTCCTCTAATGTCCCAGGCCTGAAGAGTTACAAGTACGTGGGTAGTGAGGTACGGACCCCCTCCACACTGTGTTGGCCTGGTCCAAGGTGTCTTACCCTGGGGTACATTGAGGCTCTTTTCCTGAGCCTGAGTGTTGCTGGGGACGACTACGGGTCTTGAGCCTTTTCTTTGATCTGACAGGAGCAGGTGATATGCTGGGTTGTTTAACAGCAAGGCTGGGAGGGCACACATACACAAACACACACACATGTATACACACAGACACGCACGCACGACGAGGTGGAGTACACACAGGTACCATGATATGAATCATACACATGATAAACGGTGACATGTGACACGAAACACACACACACACAGACAAACAACAAAACACAGTAACAACCATTAGCGTGACATTGTTAGCATATCCATTCTTTTATAAGGAGGGGGAGGGGCAGCACTGACACATGGAGAACAGAGGAGCAGTGCAAGAACAGGCAAAGTTAACACAACACAGGCCACAACCAAACATAACAAGAACCAGTGGATGAAATAATGTTTCTGTTACTCGTGTTATTTCAAACTCACACAGGCGCGCAGTAAAGACGGCATGCAGGCCTCCTGCGGTGAGATGCAAGTGAGGGAATGACCTCTCCTTCTTTACTCCTCTTTTTTCCTCCCGTTTTTATTTTTCTTCCCTCACCTCAGAACAATAGGTCTTCTGTGCCCCCTCTGTGCTGTGCATCTTGGAAACACTCTTCCTCGTGGGGTGTTTGGTTTGATTTACTTTTTGTTTGGTGTGGTGAAATACACTGAAATACCAGTGTTCCCCTCATACATGCATTCTCCCCCCCTGTTGTTTCCCTTTTCTAAATGTGTTTGCTAGATATGATCGGCGGAGGTTACAAAAGCATGAACATGGGTGCAAATGAAGCAATCTGTACAAACCGCATACATGTTTGTTGAAACTTAAATTCTGAACACATGAGCAGCTGCATTGTGTCATGGTTTTACTGACTCCGTAACAACTGTGTGCAGTTGACTGCTGATCAATCCCATGTATTTAGCATGTGGTTGGACTTACTGTCTGTCAGCATGTTCTCATGGTCTCTGTCACACGACTAAGCAATGGACCCTCTAGTTATCAAACATATCTATCGATGCACTCATAGCATAACCGTCTGTACGTGTGTGTTTCTAACTTACCTGTGCTGTCTCTTTGATCCCTTGGCCTGAGCAGAGCGCTGGGTTCCTGGTACTCTCCTTCTCCCTCTCTGTCGTGGTCGCGGTCGTCTGGGAAAGTGTGGATGCGCTGGTAGCGGCTCGAGTAGCTGTGCGTGTTGTTGATGACCACGTTGTCTGAGGGGACCGACAGGTGAACCCGCAGCTCGTCACTTGACAGGCTACCCTGGGCCTGTGGTGGCAGAGGATTTGCTTGAACACAGGTGATAAAAACACACCCTTGAATCCATAAAGCAGGTGGCGATCAGGCTGTGGAAACCGCTTCTAATCTTTCAACAATCGGAAGTAAATGTGAAACGATTCCCGAAACACAACCAGATGGAGACACAGTGGCACTCTGCCAGGAGATTCGCTTGCGATCGCAGCTTGCTATCAGTCATTTAAACTCAGATAAAGGGGCGGCTCGGCCTGATCGCACCAGAAAAGGAATTTCTCCCTAAGGGCTATTTATTCTTTAGAAAGCAATTAATGAAACTAAGACTGTTATCAGCAAGATATATGGAGCAACTGGGATCATTGTGTCTGGAAAAGCAAGTTGTTGTTTGTTGTTTTCTTCCTCAATTATACTTTTTTTTTTTTCAAAGCTTGGATCGATACAAACAAAATTAAATTTGTCTCCATGGTATTAAGGTGGTAATAGAACACTCACAGATACCAGTTGGGGTGAATAACAAAAATAATGTGGGTGAAGTGAATCAATGAGGCTCCAAAACATAAAAATTACCAACTGCATGTCAGCTCACCTTGCCCAGTATCTTTTTCCAGTACTGTCTCCACAGAATGACAGCTATAACAGCCAGCAGAAGCAGGATGATGCCCACCAGGCAGCCAATCAGAATAGCTGTATTACTGCTGTCGTCCTTGGCGACAGGAAGGCCTGCTCTGGGAGTCATGGCTGCAAATTCAGGCCCTGTAGGAGGAAAACAAAGGATGAAATGTAAGGTGTTTGGATGTGTACACGGTCTATTGTCTGAAACCTGCAGGTATGTATCAGTCCAATGTGATGCCCACAGAGCATTATTCAATGCTGTCTCTATCTGTGGGTATGACAAGAGCTTGGAATGAGCTAATACGCGGTTCAGTCTGAGCATTCGCTGTTTCGGTGCAGTCACTGAGGTCACACACACCAGCATAGTTTCATCAGGCTTACTAAACATCTGATGGGGATTGTCTGTGAGAGTATGCATCCAGCCTGCCCGCTCATACCAAAGGGATTCTCGGGGCTGCAGCATGGGAACAGAATGTGAACACTGCTCTGCTTCTCAACAGCTTTGTAGTCGACTATTAGTCAGAATCATCCAGTTATTTTTTTTCTCCACTGAAGGTCAAGAGACACGTGAAATGTTATTTAAATGTGGGATGAAAGGCTTTCCTCAACTCTTCAAACCACTTTAACAGAGTATGTGGTGGAAAAAAAAGGCTTGGTTAAAAAGCCAAAAAAAAAAAAAAAAAAAAAATTTCCCCC
>OMNW01002120.1:12280-30542 GCA_900303245.1 Selene dorsalis | reverse complement strand
CTCTCATCTTTCCTCAGCCTTTCCCTGACAGTGGCTTAAATAGAATGTTAATTTTGACTGGAGGATTTCAAAGCTGAGGCAGCTCCTTTTCATCTTGGTGTGCACCGCAAGTTCACCAACACAAAGTCACTCTGCTCTTCAAAAAGGAAGTTGTTTTTTCCTTCCTGTCTATTTTTTTTTACCCCTCTCTTCTCTTTCCCTGTTTTCTGTCTCGTCTCAAAAAAGACATGAGACTCTGGGAAAAGCAGTGTTTTAAAGAGGTTGTTACTGCCACCCAAATCCATGACAAATATGAAATGCACTTGCAAGTGAGACCAGTGAAATGAAGCAAATGAGCTTTGTTTAGCGAACTTGTTTTGCATTTTGCGTCTGGCAGCAGGTTTTCTCTCCACTTTGATTGTTTCACTGCATCATTTGTTTCAAACATAAGCACAGAAGACGTACATATAAGTTGCATATGCAGTGGAATAAAGTTCTCCAGGGCAGAGAGGTAGTTTGTCAGTAATGCAGTCTTAGTTGGTATAACACCGCGAGGTCAGTTGTCCATCAGCCTCTTCATCACTCCATCGCTCCTTTGCCCGAACGAGGCCTAGGTACATCAGGTAAAATTAAAAATTAAAATCAACCAGTCATTTTCTTCTCACCCACAGCTAATTGCAGAGCTTCAGACGTCTGCATGTGACTCAAAGGAGGAGGCAGTGCATCTGCAGCAGGCAATGAAGAGGCAGCTTGAGGAGGCCAACACTCGATGGGATGAGGAGAGGAGGACAATGACTCACCATGCCAATCAGGCCACTCAGGTCAGTGTCAGACACTTAAGACACCAGTCACTTAATCACAATCACACAATGCATCGATGAACATTGATGATATAAGAAACTAATTGATTTTGCTGTACTCTTTCCATTTTGTGTGAATTCAGTAAATATATAGAGTTTAAGAGCAGCATTACTGCATTGTCAGTGTTTGTTGGGGAAAGCTCTGAAGCCAGATGGCTCAATCTAGTGAGAGAGTGAACAAAAACTTTTTTTTTTTTCATATTAGATAAAATGTTGGAGAAGTGTGTGACCCAGTTTGGTCTGTATCTAGTTGAAGTTGCGTTAAAATTAGATATTAGCCATCTGGAAGAAAGAGAGCTGTTGTTCCTACAAACAACTACAAAAAATACTACAAATTAAATCTCGTGATATTGGTCTATTAAGTCATAGACCTAGCTACAATATCATTATACAACAGCATTTTGCACGATAAACAGACTTTTTTAGTTCCTGTTTTTACTTTTGTACTATACCAACAGAGGATTAAAACCTGAACTTGCAGCAGCATCTGAACTGCACTTTGGTCAGCCTTCAAGGTGGCAACTTTTTTATCTGCTTCACTTATCTTCTTGTCCTCCTTATCTTCTAGCAGTCTTATATACTTCCTGTCCTTTATCATTGGTCTCTATGGTGTTCATTGGGGAGGCGAGGGGAGTCAGTTAACTCCGTCCTCAGAAAGCCTTGTCTGGGACTGGCTTTTATAGAGAAGACACAGGTCTCTTTTCTATTGTTAACTCGTGGACACAGTATATATTGAGCATGCGCTCTGTCATTTTATGGCCAGTTGAAAACTCTATAGTCTCTTTAAGTGTCTTGTGTGCTCTTTGTCTGGCCGAACCTTATAAATCTGTCTGCTGCACCCCACTTCATAGCCTCTCTATATCATTACTGTCATTCCCCTTTACAGATAGAATTTACAACTGGGCTCCTTTTTTAGTATTAACTTTAATTTTCACTTGTTTTTATTTCTTTTAACATGGTCCAAATAATTTGCATCTCTATAGCAGCAATAGTTAATGTAGTTTAAAGATTAGATGTGAAAAATCTTTATTATGGTAAAAAATGTCCATGCTTGGCCTTTGTTTCATAGTTGAGACACTTGATAAAAGTGGTCAATCATTTATTTCCCCGGTCTTTATCATGATCTCCATCCTCCTTTATGCACATTTCTCCTTTAGAATAACAGGATCTTTTAATCTGCCTCCTGCCCTAGCAACCACACTGGGACACAATGGCAGTTGATTGGGCGTGGCTCACTAAATAAAGAGTTGTTGTGTCTGGGATCAGCACATGTTTCCAAACTCAACCTTGTATGTTTGTGGTTGCAGCTGCCTCATATAGTAAGAAGGCAGGTCTTTCAGCCTCACATTAGATCTCCTCTCCTTCCAGGCCCCAGTAGCCTGAGCTCCCCCCACTCAGACCTGAGTTTTCTCCTAAAAGTGTGCAGTTTGCTCTGAAATGGCTACACAAATGCCACACACATATAATGTCTGAAATACCATACCCTCTGCTGCTACCAATACATGATTGAAAGTAAAGGGCAGATGGCTCTGTGGTCCAAATCTGACCAGGCCCTTCACAGCAGAGTTTATAGCGAACTACAGATCTTTTCAGAATCACTGTCTTAGCAATTCATAAACTCATAAAATCCCTGCTGATTTATTTATGCTTGTGTGACACAATGGCCAACAAGAATTAACTGATAATCAGTCATGAGCAGTTTATTCAAATTATATTTTATTCCTGTTTCACTGGAGAGAGTAGCTACCTGTTCACAGTCAATGCTTGTTACATAAATGAGGGACAAATCAAACCAACCATCATTGATGATGATGCATTTTTACAAACTATAGTACAAACTACACTATAATTCTTCCTTTATTAAAATTTCCATTAAATGTTTGTCACTGTGTCATCATGCTCAGTGTGGTTCTTGATTGTCACTCTAAGGGAGAGTCTGTGACACTGTTGCTGGCTACACTTCTTCATATTGTAGCATTGTTTCTACGAATGCAGCTGTACCATGACGCACACACACACACAGCATCTCCCCTGTCGTAGGCTGTGTTACAAGACACAGACCTTGGCATATGTGTTGCAAGCGGACAAAAGCTTCCTGTTTCCATTATCATGTGTCCTCATTATTATGATCCCCGCTGTATTACCCACCCGCTAATGAGACTCCAATTAATGGTTGAATTGCTTATTAAAGGACAGACATGATGGGGAGAGGAGAATCAGTGGGGGAGAAGAAGGTAAGATTGGTCAAATGGCAAATAAAGAGACAAAAAATAAAAGAATTAAAATGTGAGTTGGTGTAAACTTGAAAGGAAAGGGAAAGGAGGCGGGCGAGATGGTAAACAATAAAGGAGAAGAAAGGGAGAGGCAAAGAAAGGTTGGAGGAAGTGTGAGGATTGAGACAGCAAACAGACGGACAAGGGAAGAAAGCGGGAGAGAGAGAAAAAAGAACGAAAGAAATGGCGGAGAGCTGTCAGTGGGCCATCAGAGGGAGTGTGTCGCCTGCTGACATTGTTTCCATGCTGCTCACTTCAAAGGGCTCGGATTATGAAGAGAGCGAGGGGCTTCAGACAATGGGAGGGGAAGAAAATAACATCAAAGTTAGCCGCGCATTTGAATTGGGATAATCCCAAAACAGTTGTTCTGAATGCATGCTGCACCAGATCAGATGTCCCTTTTTTTCCTTTCCAGCCTTGTTCTGCCGTTTCTAGCCTGAATTTAGCTCCCTCTGTGGCTCTACTGTACTTGTGACTTCTTAAATGTTGGTGTTAACTGCAGAGACCTTTGTATCTCGTAAACCCCTTTTTTTAGAACAACGGCAGTACAGTTAAGTATGCTCATTATCTGGGGTTTTTGGTATAAATGACGTTAAGGTGGAGGAGAATTTTTCGTGGTGTGTGCGTGGGAGCGTGTTGTGTGTGTGTGTGGAGGCATGAGCGTTTGAGTGTGTGCCTGCTTGGCATGTGTTGTCACAGACAGGGACACTGGCTTTGCGTTGGTACTCCTCTACTCAGTTTGTATAGCAAATAGACTGAATATGAAAGTGTTTGCTGCAAACTGTTGCAGACGAGTGCACAGGCTGGTTACAGCGAAATGCTGGTACAGATTAATGAGCAGACAGACTAGTGGGAAACCAAGCAGCCTTGTTGTTGTGACCTTATAATATGAACTTAAAGCTCCATTAGGGATTTTTTTATATTCGCACTGAAACAAATTACTGCATGTAATATGAATGTGCTGCCAATACTGCTGAAATCCAACTCTTCTTTTAGCTTTTAGCCACTTTTGGCTCGTTGCTTTGGTACATTGGAGAATAAATATAATAGAGGCTGAGGTTTCATAAACCCTCCTTCAATGTTTCACCTGACCTCCTGCCTCTGTTTCCCGTGATCGATCTCTCATATGGAGTTGCGGTCAGAGTAGTTCATGGGCCACTATTTTCGATCCAGTTATATTTAGGTTACTAATTATCTCATAACAGTAGGCAAGGCAGGAGTGGGCAGTTTTAATGCACTGGAACCGGCCCAGTGTCAAAGGACTGTGGAAGGTGAAAGCAAGATGAAAGTGTCACATTTGCTTTCATCTGTCCAGTCTATTCATATCAGGTACGGGGAAAAGGGACCAATAAAGAGGAAGCCAGCCTAGCGCATTGGGACATGGCCAGTGTTTGGGTTAGAGGAGTATCTACTTCCTGATGTCATCTGTTTCCCTACGTGTGGTATCTTAGTGAAGTGATTAGAGTGTGATTTTTTCCTTATGATGAGACACAGGGGTTTGAGGCCAGTGTGAAGTTTAATAGTGAGGTTGTTGGGATTAGTTGAGTGCAGGATGTGTTTATGCGGCCATGTGCACAGTGTGTCCCGTTTTTGTGTGTGTGTGTGTGTGCAAGGCCACATGAGTGAGTGTGAGTGTGCACTTGCCTGAAATGTGCAGCTGCCAAATCTGACAGACCTCAAGCCCACATTAGTCTGCCAAGAGAAAGGTACAAAGACACACACACACACACACACAGGCACTGTGTCTTCTCTGTCTCTCACACCCTCTCTCTCCAACTCTGTATCTTCGAACTCTTTCTGTCTCAAACTCTGTCTGTCTCCACACACACATACACGAGCACACATGCTCACCTCACCCTGCCAAAAGGGAGAGGTGGCTGGTGAATAAACAATGGCACTCCGCCCATAGTGTCACCCGCCTGGGCTTTGATCAGCACCGCTGTTCCTGCTCCCCACAGCAGTGCTTCCTGTCTTTCTGCCTGCCGAATGTTGCCACGCGCGTACACGCGTGTACACGCATCACACGCACGTACACACACACACCTTTAACATATTGTTCATGTCACATTCTTACACATGGGCCTACACTATGTCTCCCGTTTATTTTCTCCTCACTAAGTATTTATCTGTATCTTTCTGTCCCCTCAAACTCAAACACCAACCTAGCTTTGAGTTAGTGCCCTTGTTTCTGCATCTTATAATAGTGTTGCTTTCTCTGACATACACCCACATATATCCTGTGTTTTCACATACACATGCACACAGACACAGGCAGAAGTGTACACCTTTGATCCAGGTCCATCCTGCAGTAACTGCTAGTCCTATCCAAAGAGTAGCAGGTCTGTTGTGTGGTGTCGTGCAGGCCAAGTGACAGCAGACACATTACATAATGCATCAGTGACCGTTGTCTCACTTTGTTTGAGGATGAGAGTGAATACATGAGGTGCACTCTTCTTTGTATGCCAGACAATGTGGGGTGTGTGTTTCTTTGTCAAATTTAACTGGAGTCCATGTGATCCCAGTACTTTGCTTTTATGCATGCATACCAGTAATGAGGGACAAGTTTCCTGCGTGCACACACACCGCCACAGCCACAAACACACACGCACGCGCACACATTCGGTGAAGCTAGTTGTAGCAGCTGCAGTTTGTCTGTAGTTCTGTAGTTATATATGCATTAGTTTCTGAGGGGGTTGAAAGGATGACTTTGCCTGTGGGAAGGAATAGCAGCACTGGATCAAGAACAGGTGTGCTGGATACTCTGTGTTGCAGAGCTGCTTCAGTCGCTGTGAGTATGTGTATGTTTTCGTGCGCGTGTTTGTCTTCTTGTTTGTGTGTCCGTCCACATCCTTCAACACATGCCTATGTTCTTCATGTCAACCTTGAACAACGCATTGTTTACTGAAGTTTGCAAAGCCATTTGTGTTTCTGTCGCTTTCTCCTTATCCTGTGCACAATTTTCGTTTTTACTCAAAAGGAGTATTAGGAATTTTTTTCTACCATTAACACTGAATTAAACAGCTCCATATGTGTACTATTGCCAGTCTCACTCAGTCAATTCCTCAGTCTGTACCTCTATGTGGACTTTTTAATGCCTTTAGACAAACCATTTGTTTACCTGCCCAATAAACTAAGCCATTGCCTTTGCGTATAAAGTTATGGACCACTTTTCAATCACATGTACTGATTGTACTGCATTTTATTTTCTCTAGTATGAAGTGGCCAAGAGAAGAAGCAAAAACTTACCAGTGAAGACATTGAACAGTCACAAGTCAAAGAAATTAATATACAGTTCTTAACTCAGAGATTGACTGAATAATGAATTTTTAAAAAGTCATGGTCGTATTTTGTTGATTCCTTGTCCCCTGTGTGGCCACTGTGCTCTTGAATCTTAAAAGAATCCTGAGGGGATAGTTCTGTCAGTAAGGCTTCATCATAACTTCAAGTTCAGGCATGTTTTCTGCTGTATATTAGCAATGGTGCCAACTGGAAATGTGACTTTTTAGATCTTTACAAGCATGTGTGAAGGCATGGATCCAACTCCCTCACTTTCACTCTCTCATGCTCTTTATGTATCTGGATAAGCACCCATATGCCTTCATGTTCACGTAAATGTTTGAGTGCGCGTGCATCTGCGTGTGTGTGCGTGTGTGCATGCATTGTGTTGGCTGATTGATGACTTTTCCGGCTGTGGGCAGATTCCCAGCAGTGTTTGATCCACATATCAGAGGAGGTGGAAGTAGGAGAGATAACATTCCAGGATGCTACAAGGGAACGTGGGAAGTAGAACAGCTCATAGAGGACATACCCTACTGAAGGACAACAAGCGGAAATTACTCATTAAACCACATTTCCAGTACCAAGTTCTAAAGAAATCATAATGAAGGCCATACAAACAACCTCGACCCTGTGTCCCTTTGTTTTAATACTGGGATTAATAAGAGCAGTGACTCAACCATTTAGTCCATGTGAAGTAGCTGCTGCTCTTCCACAGTCACACAGTGATAAGTTATGTCGATATCAATATTATTACTTACCATAACCATTTCTCGATTTGTTAGATTACACTGTACTGCAGTGGTCAGCTGTCAACAGGATGGACAACTGACCGCAGCTAATTCTGTAAAATATTAATTCATTTTCTATACCGCTTACCCTCACTAGGGTCAGGGGTGAGCTGGAGCCTATCTGAGCAGGGTACACCCAGTCTATCGCAGGGCTAACACACACAGACAAACAACCATTCACACTCCCATTCACACCTATGGGCAATTTAGAGTCACCAATTAACCTAATCTTTGGTCTGTGGGAGGAAGCCGGAGTACCCAGAGAGAACCCACGCATGGCGTGGAGAACGTGCAAACTCCACACAGATGGGCCCCAGCCGGCCGGCGGGTTCGAACCCTTGTTGTAAGGCGACAGTGCTAACTGCACCACTGCACCACCGTGCCGCCTTCTGTAAAAGAATCTCCGCTTGTTGGTAGCTCCTCTCTCTTCCAGTGTGTACAAATGTTTTTATGAAAGTTCGATCCTGAACGAAAAGAGTGATCTGTGTTTTAGAACACTTTGTCAAGAGTTTTTTTTTTTTTTTTTGAGACTGCAAAATGTATTTGTAACTTTTGCTAAACTTAACATCAATTAAACGATATACTATTTGATAAACAGAATATATGTATGTAAGCCCCCCACACAAACACACGCGCTAGGCATATGGTGCATATTACGGAGTTGTTTCCTATTCTCTTTCTACTGTAGCTCACAGCAGCTGAAAGAGACAGAGACGGAAAGATAGAGAACAGTGTGTTCCCCCTGTGGGCATAGCTCGGTTGCAACATGTCTTCATTACCGCGGCAATTGTCTTACTATTTTCATCAGTGCTCGGAAAGGTTGCCTCCATAACTGTGCCGTCATATGTGCACATTGCAAAAGACGAGATAACTGCTCTGTTTGCCATTCAGAAGAGGTACACTACTGCTGCCATCGCAGTATCTTCCCCATTTCAGTTCAGAATAAACTCTGGGAAAAGCGCTGAAAAGCATCAAAGCACCAAAAGCAAGTCAGTTCATACCAATATCAGTGATATCTTTCAGAGGGGCTGTCCTGGTCGACTTGCTAAAGCATGTCTCTTTATTCCTACACACAGACAGACAGACAGCAAAGCAAAAGCAAAAGTTTCTCTTCTCTAACACCTCAGGAGGGAGACCTCTCTTCTCCTCCTCCTCCTCCTCCTCCTCCTCCTCCTACAGCTTCTCTTGCACTCACTTCTTTACCTTTCCCACAATCTTTTGATAAAAGTGAAGATAAAAGAAAATCTCTGCTCATCTCTGTGGCCATCCATCTCTCCTTGAGGTTAGCACCTCCTTTATTATTTACTATTAGATCAGTAGACGTACATACACACAACGCCTTGTTCTACTAAAGCTGGTGTGTGTGTGGGCGCAGTCCACGTACTCTTTGCTTATGTATGTCTGTGTGCTTCGTGCCCCTTGTGTATGTATCTGTTCTTACCCTTTTTCTTGTCAGTGTGCGTGTGTGTGTCTGTGTGTGTCCTTGGCTGGAGGCGGTGCAGTGTGAGGTTTTTGCTGCTGTCTGAAGTCGTCCAGCCTCAGTGTCATTAGAGGATCTCTTTAATCCAAACTTTGGGAGAAACTTCTGACAGCACGCTGCAAATAGAAGGCCCCGCCGCACATGAAGAGCAGCTCGGCTCCTAACAAAACACCAAGTTTAAAGAGGCCCCTGGCCTTTTTTCCTCCTCCCACTATTCCCTTCCTTCTTTCTTCTTTGCTTTTTTTCCTGCCCTCTGTTGCTTTTACTTCACCCTAGGGAAACATGCTTGCCTTATCTGAACAGGAGGACCACCCAGGAAAGATGACTCAGGCATTGGTGTGTCTGTGTGCCTGTGTGTATATGTTTGTCTGCATACAATGCTGGAATTGCGCACTCATTTCACCGAGTGTAGCACTCGCATTTTTAGAACTTTTGCTGTTAATATTAATGCATGCCTATACCTGCATGGATTGCTCTGAGCGGTGTGTTTGTTGGTGCTTGTGTGCGCGTGTGCCTTGCTAATCCTTTGAGCCAAACTTTGGAATGAAAGGCAGGGGCACATTGCTGATGGAGAGGTGAGAGAGGCGTTGAAGCTCCCCAATGTGGGACCGTGCAGCAGAGGTACACCGCTGCCCTATCTCTTCACTCCGGCCACATGTTTTTTCTTCTTAATGTCCCTCTCCTCCTCCTCCCCCTCCTCAGTATCTGACCGTAACTTATTCCCGCCTCTCTGAGCTTTCTCTTCGTCATTTCTCTGTTCCTGATATTGTCACATTTCTGTCTTATCTTCCCAGGCCTTGGGCTTTGCACTTTGTTTACTTTTTTTTCTCCTTTGTGCACCTTTCTCTTTCATCCTCCACCCGCTCCCTCCTTCCACCTCCCCTCCCTGCATCTGTCCCTAAGGAAACCTGATTTCCCCTTCTTCCTGGCTCGTTCACAATGATCCCAGTCTGCATGGCTGATAAAGACCATATCGCCCTGAGCATCTGGAGACACTTTAGCTGGATCCTCTATACACAGGCATTCACACACCTTCACACACTCAGTACTATAGAAACAATCAGCATTTTGTTTTCTTGACTTGAAAATGATCACAGCTGCAAGCAACACTTGGGAGTGACAAGTCCTCTTCAGAGTTTTCTGTTGACTTGCTTGTGTGCTTGTCCTCACTTGTATTTACCGTTAAATTAACGTAAAATTACTGTTATTATTAGCCATATGAATGTGCAAAGGCATCAACACTTTAGATTTTTGCCCTCAGGCAAGCACTGGATTAAAGTCAAAGTCAGATACTGGTATTCCTATTGCATCAGGGCTGCGCAGGTGTAAACAGGTGTCTGCATTTTCCACTAAATTATTTATTTAAAGCTTTTTTTTCTTCTTCTTCTTCTTTTTTAACCATATCAGTGTCCATTACAGTTTGTGCTATATCAATTGCTGTGTGCTGAAACCCTCAATACCGTATAATATGACCATCATGTCAGACAGAGATAATGACTAAATATTTCCGTGGTTCTTTCTGACTCACAAAGAGCTTTTTATTCATCAGCAGAATCATCCCATATATTTCTATTAATGAAGTGACAAGTGTTGAACTTTTACCCTCAGAGTTGTTTTGAGCACATCAGATACTAACCCACATGAAAGAGAGGGAACACGTCACCAGTGAGGCATGCTAGTCAGCCTTACTTCCCAGAAGACCTGGTCCAGAAATGCTGTGTCACAGGGCAGTGAATCAGAAGTGGCTTTGGCAAGTCAGAGTTAATTTGTCAAGGTCTCTCATCTTTTTTCATTAGCTGTACTGCTGTCTAAAAGGATGGATATAGGTGAGGATAGGGTAACGGTGAGTACAGAAATACCTACTAGATAACGGACATACAGGAAATACACTTTGTCGTCTACTACTATAATGTTTGTGATTTCTAAAATCCACCACCAAGTTATTTTTATTCATAGGGCGCGCCTTGACCAGTACAATCTGAAAATGGTGTCAGCTCGCCTAAAAGTGCTTTTTCTAGTGTCGTTGAGCCTTTGATTCACCAATAAACAAAATGAAATGATGAAATCGAAGGCAAGAGGTTTCACTGGATTGAGATGTGGACCGTAATGGGATCGTGACTGCCTAAGAAATAGCTTGATTAATAGGATCAGCACACTGGAGACCAGCTTCCTTTCATGCAGCAGAGCCGACTCTGACCTCACCATGCTTCAAAATCATGAGTCCAGTAATGTGTGTCGATGAGAAATACATCACTGAGAAGCCTAATGAATGATCCACTGCAACGGAAAAGTGAGTTTACCTGGAGCACGGGTGTGGAGGTTCATACTGTGATGCAATCTAGGTGTTTGAAATTATTTAAAGAAAATGATTACATGTCAAGAGAGAAAAGAGAGATAACGTGATGTGAGTTTTCCATTCATTTCCACTGCTGTGAGATCTACTGTATCTGCTGTGTCTAACAATCTGACTGACAACAAAGATTTCAACAGTTTTCTGTTCTGCGTGTTGCCTTCCCCTTCCTTTTTAGTCTGAAACTCTCGGAGTTGCTCCGCTGAAGTTCATCCTGGCCCTGAAGCCTAACACAGTCAGTGTGTGTGTTGTCAGTGGAGTGGGTTACATCAGGTGGCCATGTCTATCGCCTTGACTGAGTTTCCCTTAGCTCTGACAATTGACAAGGCAACACCTGGCCTGCTCAGTCAACTCCACCGGGGAGAGACACTGAGGAGATTGATGTTAACCAGCGCCCCCTCACACTTGTCATTAGAGGCTGTGTGTGTGTGTGTGACAGTGTAAAAGCCTGTCTGTGCTTTTATGATAAGTTGTGTGTGTGTGCGCGCGTGCGTGCGTGTGTGCATGCAAGCACGTGTGCACATATCACTCTGCTTTTCATGCAGACTAATCAAAAATGAAGTGTCCACATGTGCACGCAAAACATCTGGTTCTGTGTCACATGCAGGAACTGCTCCTTTCTTTCCACTGCTATCACTTGCAGACTGAGGGGGGAAAACTGTCCTACACACACACATACAGTATATTTCCATTCTTTCCTTTTACTTACAGTCTTTTCTTGTCTTCTTTTCTCACCTGAATCTAAGAAAGCAAAACAGATTAAATTCTTTATTGGCACCTTGGGGGGGGAAATTTGATCAACTCAAGTAGTACGTCACATGTGAAAGGAGTCCTTATCCACTAAGTGATATGGTATACCTCTACTATTGCCATCAAAGAAATAATGATCCTTTAAAGGAATGAAGCTTTACAAAAGGATATAAAATTTGCTATTTCCCTGAAGTCGCAACTCTTTTTTTGTGTCCTTGTCCAAAACTGAGCTGGGGTTTAATGAAGGAGACTTCCCAGTAATTACTGTCGCGACTTTATCATTAGCCTTTTAACATGTGAGAACAAATCTCAGGCTGCATCTCCTCTCACTGTCCCCCTGTCCTCTCTCCTGTCTACCTTTCTGTGTCTTGAATATTTTCTCATCTTTGTTTTCTCAAATGCGCTCTTTGTCTGTCAGTCTCTCATTCAGAGACAATCCGTGCCAATCCAGCACAAATGAAACTATAGATTACCGTTTAACACTGTGCGTCAGTTACACATTACACCGAGCAGATCTTGTTGCTTTTTCTTTTTTCCGTCAGTCAGCTGACAACATTGACTGTCTCTCCCTTCCCCCAGGCCCTGCAGGAAAAGGTGGAAAGTCTACAGAGGCAGCTGCACTGCTCAGAGAAGAAGCTGCTTAGCAAAGAGCTCGAGACCGAGGAGAAGGTAATACGTCGCTCTTTTTTTTTCCCCTCCTTCTCTCGCTATCTCTTTCTCATGCTCGTCAGGCATGGACAAGAGAGGCAGGCTGTCTCTCACTCAAACTCGTTTGCTCCTCTTCATTAGCATTGCATCACACGTGCGGCCCAACATGAAGTTTTTTCAACCCACTGCCCTCAGTCTTTTCATCACATTTCTTTTTTCCTTCTTGCCAGCACACGATTAGAACATATGTTATTATACCACCCTTTTTTTTAGGTTCTTGAGACCCCCAGGTGATCCCCTCAACACCTACCTATCCACTCCCCCATGACCTGGTGTCACAAACCCCTCACCCCTCAGTTGCCATCCTTACCAGACCCTGCAGGGGGCCACAAACGACAAACAAAATAGATTTTTCCTCTCCTTCCCTGCCCTCCCCTCATCACTCTTCCATCTCTCATTCTCCTGTTCAGAGCCAGAGATATGCCCCCTTGCACATTTCCCAAATTCCTTGAGATTTGGCTTCAAGAGCCAGCGCCTAGGGCCAGGAATGCCACCACCGCCTGTGTTCAGAGGGAAGCCTCTGTATGCACACACACTCCCCATGGCTCTCCAGAATGCCCTGTAATCAGCCTCTGTTTTGACCTTGACACACACAGAGAAGAAAGCAGTAATGACTACACTCACACAGGAGGCTCTTCTTTGTACCCTGGTATGTACACCAAAGGCATTCATTCTCTTGTGTCCCCTCTGATCCGCCCACTGACCCTTGTACACACTTCACACACTCGTCACACACCTCAGTGTCTGGCCGTCATAAATCTGTAAGAGGGGGTCAGTGGTTTTTTAGGAGCTGTTGGTTGCTGACCCAGTCCCAGAGGCACTGCACATTGTTTCCTGTGACTTAGGAAGAGCTGACCCCTGAACCTGACTGCTATAACGTCAGAGCATTTTGTCTGGATGGGGATCCAAATAAGTATTTCTTAGCTTTGCATTTATTTCAGCTGTTCGCCCTGTTGAAGACATAATGAATTGATTTACTGGTGAAACGGTTTTCCAAAGATTGGCAAATCCGTTGATTTAATAAACACTTATGCAGAGCAGCGTGGTGCGCTGGAAACGCAATGAGTGTTGAAAGAAATGTGTCTGCTCGCTAGTATTTCATCCTCAAGGTGACGAGGAAATCTATTTGTCCCCACTTGTCTAAAAGTCAAAGTTCCTTCACAACTACTATGGCAGATTGTTTCCACTGGTTATTACCTCATATGCTGGTGACATAAAGTAAGACGAAGAAGCCATGAAGTATACTTGCCAAGAGATGATGTTGAAGTTGAAGTGTTTGGTATTTCCATTTATTATTTATGTTTTTATTAAGCACATTACAGCATCTCAAAACCCACCGGGATTTGTGGTGTGTAGAAGTAGGTTTTTTCCACTTTTATATGAAATATTAATTTATGTACCGATACCACAGATACAGCTTTGTGGTATAAAATCAGCAGCATCATGATTTAAACCAGGCAATATGCCGAAGCAAAGAATGAGTAAATAAGACTGAAGAATCCGAGAAAACATTTGGTGCCAATTTTTGGTAGTTCTGGATTCTCCGACACAAACACATTTCACTAATTTATCACAGATTGTTTTTGCTGTGACAAAACTGGCAGTGAAGACACCGGCAGGAAGTGAGCCACAGTGGAATAAGAATTATCAGCCAACTCAAAGCTAAAACCAGAGCCTTACCAGACACGGCAACCAAGATGGGATCAGGAGTGATGGGCTCTGAACACATGGTTAAAGTAAGAAATTTTAATTGGGTGCAGCAGTGTTTCTACATAGAGCATAACTTCATCGGAGAGGCGTTACTTGCCTTTATGCATTTCTATATTAGCATAGCACAAGTAAGTATACATCAAAAAAACATAAAGGTTACTATCAAATTTACTAGAAAATAATAAAAAAAAACAGAAAGAAAATAGTTCATATCTTTAAACAGCATAGAAAACAACATATATCTACCTAATCCTCTTCAGTCATCATAAAACGTCACCACCTCTGCTCTGTGGTATATAAGACCTCAGTGTAAAAGTGCAGTGAGGTCCCACTGATGCTCTTCTTCTTGGCTACAAGACATGCTGCCTTAGTGGCAGTTGAGTGTTGTCTCTGTAATATCTCAACATAATCACATTTTTAAAAATCTGTTGCTGTTTTTAAGCTGTTCGACAGTTTCATTGTCCCCAACATAGCCGTCCTCCTGTTATTGCTCCCCTTCATATTGTCGCTGTTCCTTAAATGACACCAGATGATTTACAATGTTCTCCTCAGAGTTAAAGATGTGTGCGAATGGTTTTCAGTTCTTCTCCCTGTGAGGGGAGAGAGCGTCTGGATCGTACATATACTCCGGCTGCCTTGTAGTCTGCACACTCAAACGCGCACCTGGACAAGGTCATGAGCATGGTATCCATGGGAAGTCAGCCCTCTTACTGTCTGTTTTTGATTAGTTTGTGTGTGACTGTTTGCATTACTGTAGGCCTACATCACATGTACATCTGCATTGCACAGCCGGCATGTGTGCATTGTTTCTTGTTTATGATAATAAACTTATGGGGCCTCCACCCTGAGTCTCCTCACATTGATACTGCCCAAGTATATCTGCCAAGACGCGTCTTTGTAATCCGATCCCTCACATGCTAAAACAGTCTTTCTGCCCAGACTTCACAGATGTTGCTTGCCTCACACTTGCAGGGCCCTTGCAGGCTCCCCCACTCTAAAATGGCGGATCAGCAGCTCAATGTGTGTGTGTGGTTCAGTTCTCCTTGAAGAGAGGAGCAGAATGTTGAAGAGTGCAGCATTTCTTTGTATAAATACATAATGATACAGTAGGGCATGGTGAACTGTACACGTTTCAAAGCTGTATCCTCCTGTAACACGAGAGTTTGGTAAAATAAAAAATAAATCATTTCTGTTGCTGTTTTCACTATTGGTGCAGACAGAAATGCAGAGGAGTTGAACTTCAGTTCTGTAGGCTCAGTCATTTTCCAATGTGCTGTTTTTGTTGAGGCACATTACATCAGCAGCTTCCAATCCATCCCATAGTTCTCGCAACTTCACTAAGATCTGTAGCCCCTTCTAATCTCCTCCTGCCTTTTTTCCTTTTTTTTTTCTTTCCTTTTTTTTTGAAGCAGTTTCTTTTTTCCCTCTCACAGCAAAGCATTTTTGAATTCAAATTGCTCCTTGGTGAACTCTCTGAGTGCCAAGTCAGTGGATGTGGAGGTGCAAACTTTGTGAGTGGCGTCATTTTTGATGTACCCCCTTGTTCCTGACAAGGTTTTTGTCACTTTGGAACAAGGGGGTATATCAAAAATGTCTTCCCAGCAGCTACTCATCCCCCAACCCCACAACCCGTCCCACGCAAGCCTGTACACACACACACACCCCAACTTCATTAGCATACATCAAGCTTCCCAACAATGTGACAAACTTCATTTGAACGTTGAAAGTGTTGAGGGCTTGTTCCTTTCTGCTGGCAGCTGTCAAAAACCACGCCATGTGACAGTACCAAACGCAAGGGAAAGTCAAAACCACAATCTAAAGACTATATATAGATGAAATGTTGTCATTTTAAGATGACTGGGAGGGGAAAACGACTGCCGCTGCTTGCAGTCTTCAAAACTGGAGAATCACGCTTCATCAGGAACAAACAAAATCTCATTTTAAAAAGAGCTGTAGAGATGAAACCTGATTTTTCTCCAGAAAGTCAAAGTCCCTTTTCATTGCTTTGGGAAATAGTGGCACACTTTTCTTCCCTGTGTTTCCCCTTCTCTCTCTTTTCTCTCCTGCTCATTCTCATCTGGAGTCCGTCAATGACCAAAACCTCATGGAAGGTTTGATCAATGGTATGTTCAAAGGCACCAAACATCTGTGCTAATAGTGAGGAGGCTTTCTTTTTTTTCAGGTTCCATCACATGCCTCCTGCCACCTGTCAGAAAAACAAACATGCCTTTGCTGTAAAAAGATGTTGAAAGAGAAGAAAAATGTGTATTTGCATGGAGAAAAATAGAGATGTGAGAGGAGGGACCTTGGAAGCGGCAAGAGGATGCAAAGCTTGAAGGAACAGTGTCTCTCAGGGAACGAGTCAGACATCTTTGGGGAGTTTGAGAGTTGTTCCTGTTTTGAATTTTAACACCACTGAGAGGAAGAGTGAAGTCAGAAATTTGAATTGGTACTTTACCTGTCCTTGTCGGCTTTTTTTCTGCATCTGTTAGGCTAGCATGCGTCTCCACAACAGAGGTGTTGTTACAAAGACAGGCTGCTGCTTCCACCCACACACAGTGCATAGTAAACTATGGCTAAGCTTTAGTTAGACATGCTGTGGAAAGATGTGATTGCAAACGCTTTGGTCTTCTACTTTGCAGCAGGAGCACAACAACGTGTACCAAGTTAACGTAGATATTCTGTGTATATTTGTGCTTCATGTACATGCAGCATGTGTGTAAATGATACAAAAATACAAAAGCAAAGCAAATTTTTTGTTGAGAATAATTTCCATACCTCCCTGTCGGTCTTACCGCAGCAGTCAGACCAGTCATTCAGTGCAGTTGTCTATGAAGTTGTCAGGACAGATGCGAGATACACAACTTTATTCTATTACGTATCATTGTTTCTAGCTGAGGGTTTCCTCAGCCATTGTTATTGAGGTAAATTGGCATGGCTTGTTCAGTTTGCCGTTGTAGCCTTGCCCATTCTAATGTATGGGAAGGAAAATGGAGACAGCATCTCCACAAAGGAGCTTGTAATTTAGACAGAGCGGATCTCTCATTGCTGCGGTGACTGCACCATACATGAACCAAGAATGCAAAACTAAGGAGCTTGGCTTTTGAAGAATCTAAGACTTATATTCAGAGTGGTTGGTAAGGGATGTGTTTATTCAACCATTGTTTATTGCTTTGGTCTGAGGTAGTGGAGTGTGTTTTGTCTTGGCTAGCCATTTTGTTATGACTACAGAAACTGCTATAGATAGAGATAGACGTTTTGAAAATCTGCATTCCCGTAGCTTCAGCTCATTTTTTAAACTCCTGGACATTCAAATTAAAGCTTCTGAAAACGCTTTTTTGTTTTTTGCCACTTGTTTGAAAAACTTGCTCTCAAATTATCCTTGACTTCATTCTCACTCTGCGAGAAAATACGTATTTCTGTAAACTGATGGACTCTCGGCCCAGTGTTATTGGCCTGACACTTCAAAATGAGTGGGGCAGAAGGAGCCTGAAAAATTGGCAAAGTTGTGGTAGACTAATCTACTGCACACTGTGCCGAGACAAAGTGAGCTGCTTCATGTTGGGATCATTTATACTGGGGGTTGCTTTGAAGTGCTTCCCAATCCCTTTCATTGTGCCCGGGAAGATTAATTAGCCAAAGCCAGAACAATCAGTTAAATCCACAACAGGAAAATTATTTTAGGAAAACCTATCTTTTTCCCTCCCCCCTCGCTCATTCACGGTCCCTTCACTTGAAAGACCGGACTGATGAGAGGTGGGGAGCGTGGGGACGGTCTTTAATGTTAGTCGGACTTTGGCTCTGTCAAAGACATTATGGTCCGTTAAAATGCCCAGACTCTCCCCTGGTTACACCTTGAAATATGTGGGTGAAAAACTGTTGCTTTTCACAGCCCCCGTTGATTCCTCGAGGTCTGTTAAACTATTCATCAAGCTCTGAATTAATTGATTCAGCAACTCTTTTCAAAATGCTGTAAATGCTTTTACAATACTGTAAAAGCTCTGTGTTTGTGCATGTGTGTGCGTGTCCCCTGTCTGTGTATGTGTGTGTATCCATTTATGTGTGTTTGTGGGTGAAGGGGAAGG
>OMNW01002118.1:12279-33981 GCA_900303245.1 Selene dorsalis | reverse complement strand
CACACTGACTGCACCTTTTGTGTAGTGGCACAGAGAAAGTGTTTTTCTGTGGCCGGGGGTCAGGAGCAAAGGCTGGTCTGATTCAGGACATTCCCAGGAGCACTGGGAAGAAATGAGGACACTGAACAGCTCATGCATTGTGTGTGTGTGTGTGTGTCTGTGCATGCGTGTGTGTGTGTGTGTGTGTGTCTGTGTGCGTGTGTCTGTGCTGGGTTGCCTTTGACTGTTTTTTCTAATCACACAGTCGTCAGTCATGTTTGTTTAGGATGTTTATGATAGGTTTTTGGACATTAAGTTAAAAAAAATGTGACACACATATTGGTGAGCCACAGTGTCAGATGATTCTGCGATAACAGGATGTTATGAATTACATTCATGTGACACAATCTGCTCCCGTGCGACTCGTGCCCCATCCGCACAGGAACTTTTTTTTCCCCCTTGAAACAATTATTCTTTTCTGCATGTGTCTTTGTCTCGAGCTGTGTGCTTCCCTCAGACCAGACGGGGAGTCATCTGAGCGGATCTCCAAATGATCTCAATAATGTGTAATCATTACATTGAGTTTCAACGTCCACGCTAAATTGGTTTTGTGCTTTGTGTGCTGCTTGCCCTCTCACCAGCCTGGGCATGGATTACTCATACAACAGGAAATAATGACGCCAAGGTCCATTAAGTGGGATGGCAGGACATCATATCAGCATTAATCTCCTACTTAGCAGATCAGCCCCAGGAGAGAGAGACAGGGAGGGAGGAGAGGAGAGACAATATGATTTTCAGTTCTTCTCAGCTGGACTCAGGCTTTTAATTTTTATTAGTTTTTTTTTTACTATATAAAACTTTGGTCAGAAGGCCTGATGGTGATCTCATTACATTTCTTCTAGCGCCACAAGGAGGCCACATCCTCCTTTTTCAAATCTCTTCATCTGTTTGTCTTAAATAAACAAATTTTACTGTGAACATTAATGCTCCCCAAAAACAGAGGAGTCATTTGGATAATTTAATAGTCCTGTTACCTTTGCCTTAAAGTAACAGAAGTTTATAACTTGTCGATTGGATGAGTTTATCTACATCCCCCCAAATGCAAGATGAGTCAGCAAAAATATTTTACAGAATGGGCAGGATGGGCAAGAGACTATATGCAACGGTTTCAACAACTTGTGACAATATGTAACTTACAGTTCGTGACAGAACAGAACTAAGCCTGCAATCAGCAATTATATTCTGAAAGTAGTGTAAATGTCTAACAGCTTCAGGTGACCTCTTCACATTTCTCATGTTAGCTCACCAACAGTTAAAAACCTGTGTTGTTCAAAATAAAAAAAAAAGTTGATTAATGCACTTGACCAAGGGTGCTGCTTTTTTTGTTTTTACATATTTTTTTTATTTTATGTTTATATTCTAAAAAAAGAACATTTGTAAAAAGTAGAAATAGATAGAAAGGAGAAAAAAATCACCCCACCTATTAGCCTACTACTTATGGTCTCGTGCTCTTATATGTAAAAAAAATTATCTTTGCAATTTATTATTATTGTTGTTGTTCTTGTTATTATTGTTGTTGTTATTATTATTATATTAGTAGTAGTAGTAGTAGTAGTAGTCGTAGAAATAGTAGTAGTACGCCGACATTATTGGAAGTGTGGTGTACTGCGCCATCTAGTGACAGTACACTTGTAGGACATGTAGGTGCACATACAGCTGTCCGAAAAGATGCCTGAAGGACCATCGACGATTCAGTTTTGCAATAATGTACTTTTACACTAATGTATTCAATACCCACGCACTTCTTAACACACAACATAATATCTTGATCTACCTTTGAAAACTATGAACGGTGTTAATATGTCGGTGTCCCAGGAGCTGCCCGGTGTGGGTGCCTGATCAAAACCCCGCAGCTGTAGCTCCGGTCGGTTAGCTGCTCCACTCGGTGCCCGGCTGTCAGTTTCCGAGAGCGGTGACAGCTCATTGTTTTGTTCCACCCCGAGCTGTACGTTGAATACAATCGCCAAAATGTTCGAGGAGGCCAGCGAGGTGTTTGACAACATGTTCAAGTCCTCGTTCCCCCTTACCTTCATCGTGTTTATCCCCGCGGTGCTCATCCTGGTGTCCCCGCTCCCGGCTGAGGCGGCACATGAGTTCACGGTGTACCGCATGCAGCAGTACGACCTGCAGGGACAGCCGTACGGTGAGTCGGCTCTTTCTGCTCTTTACCACCCTGGAGTCGGTGTAAGCTTCACTGCAGTCACTTGGCCAGCGAGTAGGAGTAGTTAAGTTTTCGACAGCTCACTGTAGATAGCCTCGTTAGCAAATGACAGCAGTGAAGGGTAGCCACGGCTAGCTAGCTGCTAATGTAGCTTAGCATCAAGGACCTAACCAGGATTGTTACTCCTCTAAATGAAGTGAGCCTGCACTGATGAAGTACGTTTCCCCCACCGATGCACTGATACGCTGCTGTAATAATAATTCACCGATAACTCAGCAACACTGAATGAATAATCAAAGTTACACAGGAAAAAGACTTAACATTAGTCAAGAAATTAGCGTGTCCACTTCGTCTCCTCTTAGAGTTTTACTCTGAAAGGACGTGATAGTTTATTCTGCTTTATTTGTCAGTCGAAATGCTGTAAAACTGCAACAGATCAGATAAGTTAGTTTTTCCTTTCTGAGGTACAGTTGGGAAACCAGTATCCTCTTCCTCTTTTCTCAGTCCACAGAAAGACCACGTCGGTCTCATCTTGTCCAGTGTTTGTAATGAAAATGAATGGAAACTACCACATTTAACAGTTAGACGAATAACCCTAACCTTGCTTTTAAGATGCCTGTCTAGCATTTGGGTGTGATTAAATGTGTTTGTTGACTCAAAGATCAACTGGTAAGTGTATGTGTTATCCTCAGGTACCAGGAACGCCATCCTGAACACTGAGGCTCGTACTGTGGAGGCAGAGGTACTAAGTCGTCGCTGTGTCATCATGCGGCTGGCAGACTTCTCTTATGATAAGTACCAGAAAGCCCTCCGCCAGTCAGCGGGAGCTGTGGTCATCACACTTCCCAAGAACATGTCTGCTGTACCTCAGGACATAGTACAGGTATTCACACATTAGATGTTGTTTTTCTCTTTAATTCTTGACTCTTTCCACCAAACAGAAGCTCTTAGTTGATTCATATAGGATCAGTGTCTTAATCTGGAGCGCACTATCAATGGTGACAACAACAGGCAAGTGATGTCCCAGGTTATAATTAATGACCCTTAACAGAGATTTAGTCCCATCTCAGTGAACCACACCACACAAACTGTGACTAATGTAACTTCCCACTCTGAGTGGGATTTGTTAAACCTTCTGGAGAGCAGCAGTAGTTTGATGCGTCACTCATTTGGTTACATAAGTTATAACCATGTTTTAGGCATTTCATATTCTACTCAAAACATAAGTGTGCAATACTGAACTCCACTTTTAATCCATCAGTTTCTCTACCCAGTAACTGAACTTTTGTACCTTATGTTGTTAAACGCAATGTCCTCTTCTGTTCGTTCTTTGTATATCCTGAGTAGCAGTTCATGGAGCTGGAACCGGAGATGTTGGCCACTGAGACCATCGTCCCTGTGTACTTTGCCATGGAGGATGATGAGCTCCTATCCATCTACACCCAAACCCAGACCTCCTCCTCCTCGCAGGGTTCCTTGTCAGCAGCTGAAGGTAGCCACTGATCCCTCAAACTGCACCTGCTGGTGTGATCCATTTGTCTGCAACTTACACAAGTGGATGACACATGTGGGACTGGCGCTCTGGTTGACCTGAAAATACAACAGTTGTTCATTCAAACAACATTTATATAAATATCTTTTTACTGTTTGTGTTTCCTGTAGTGCTGCTGCACACGGCCACAGCCAATGGCTTCCAGATGGTCACCAGTGGAGCTCAGAGCAAAGCCATCAGTGACTGGGCCATCACCAGTTTAGAGGTGAGACAGAGTGTGAGATCTCTGGGTTTTAGTACATAAACATTGGGACTGTAGCAGGTTAAATCAGTGAATCTGAGTGACATTGACATTTTGGGTTGGCTTTTCTTTGGAAAATGGTTTCACAAATTATTATGCGTCCAAATCACCATTATGCACTTGTGAGTTGGAGGTAGAGTCCTCTGGTACACGTAGATATAACTGTTGATTTTGTGTTATTAGGCTACAGTATGTTTGAGTGCCGGCTGCTGCAATATGAAACTTCTCAGTGTGTATTATCTTTATTTAGGGGTGGACTCAAATATCTTATAGATTAATGTGTGAACTTTAAAGTGTACAGGTTTGAAGTCAGAACTGATCAAATCCACCCTGACTAAGAGTGTATTCAGTGTTTGTGTTCTTCAGGGAAGAATTAAATCAAGTTTTTATTCATAAGCACAAACATTTGTACACATTCAGTAAACTCCAGACAACCTGCGACAGCTTCTTTTCACATAAAGGAATGTAAATGGCATTGCTCACAGTTTTAACATAGATTTAAATCAGTCAGCATGACACAAAAAGCACCAGAAGTGTTAGTTCAGGACTTTTTAATCTGTGCTTCGTGTGAACACCAGAAAGGGAAAAAGTGGTTTAGTCATACTGCAGCAGATTAGGAGAGAGACTGAAGGTTTTTCTCAGAGGTCTGTGGTCAGGAGGTCGACTGTGACTGTAACCCACTTCATCTCTGCACAGTCATTCTGCCAGACACTTTTAGACTTAAAGCGCAGTGTTGATTCAAATGAATCCACGCCTTCTCTTTCTCCTGTGTTTATCTCTGCCTCATCTAATGGCTCTGTTGTTATTGTTGTTTACCAGGGTCGTCTGCCTGGAGTCGGAGGAGAGGACCTGCCTACTATTGTCGTGGTTGCTCACTATGACTCCTTTGGTGTTGCTCCAGTATGATCACTGCTTCTGTTTCAAAATATTCAGGAAATTTAGTAGGAGAAATATTTTCTCTGCAAATATTTGTAAGACTCGGTTAATATGCTTAACAATTTCAGCCTCCATGAACTCAGCCTTTGTACAATAATAATTAAGGAAATAAGAAGATCACATAGCTGTCAGTGAAAAGAGAGCAGGCCAGAAGTGTAATCTGACTATGTTCCTGTGTCTAGTGGCTGTCGTACGGAGCCGACTCCAACGGCAGTGGAGTGTCTATGTTACTAGAGTTGGCTCGTCTCTTCTCTAAACTCTACACCTACAAGAGGACTCACGCAGGGTGAGTAATGACGCCAACACTCACATACTGATTGGTATTTGGATCATTTTGTAGCTCATGAATCTCAAACAGCTCTCGCGGCAGATTTTTTTTAAAGTGTTCTAGCTGCATTAAAAACATCATATCCCATTATTTTACTCATTCATGTTAACACAGACGCCTCAGTGAAACTCGATGTGCTGCGCACTCACTTTATGCATTGCGTACATGATGAAACACTAGAGTCAGTATTGATTGCTGATCCCAGTGGTTCATCTGACCATAAGTCTATTTGTAATGTTCGTCACATTTGTTACAAGTCTCCTGCTCTACGTGTGTTTTTAGAGCCTAGTTGAACATTATGTGTACACTTTGATGGCTATGAGAGTCATACCTGGCTGGGTTTAACAGGAACACCAGTCAGTAAAGAGGTATGGGCTCATTCTTAAGTCTAAATGTACCTCGCAGCAGCTGAGCAGGAGGAATAAACCTGTTATTGAGAAAGCGGTTACCAAAAGAGTAATGGATTTTACTGTAACTGCACCGCATTAGATAAAGGTATCTGTATGGGATCAAAGTCAGCATTACTCACTCCTCATGTCCATCATTTTAAAAGTAGGCCCTGGTCTTTATTTTCCACTGACACAGACAATCCCTTCATCTGTTTATCCTAAGCTGTTTTCTCTTTTGAACTCCTTTGACAGTGTCCAGAGAATTGCGGGCCTGATGTTGTCCAGAGTTGCATTTTCAAACATGTAGCACACAGCAGGATTCAGTTTCTGTGTCAGACAAGTTGCTGTCCCTGGAAATACTCAGTGCTCTTTCAACATTTACCTTAGGTTATTTCATAACCATAAGTATGGTTTAGGCAGTGGTTGACGCCTATGTAGAGGATGCAAGAGTACAGAGTCTCTTGATGCTCCTTAAATGTCTGCTCTTACCAACCGAAGTTCCCACACTCATTGTTCGTTCAGTTAGAGATTTTTGCTGGCGTCTTTGTGTAATCGACTTTCTTCCCTCTCAAATTTTTGTATTCTTAATGGAAATGTAACCAACAGTGTTCGATGTGAATTCTCCTGACAGTTACAGGCTCTTTTCACACATCAGCTCAATTGGACATTACACAGACTTTTATATTGGGGAGCTGAGGGGAAAAGTCTTTTTAATGCCTGGTCCAACTCATCCTGACATTTGTGCCCCTGGGCAGTGTCGAGATAAGTTCAGGGACGGAAAGCAGCTCCAGCATCACACGCTCTCCTCTGTCTGCTTCTCTCTGATGATTTCTCTTACAGCTTTGCCTCATTTGTGTGAATTATGTTGTGTTTTCAGATATAACCTGCTGTTCTTTGTGTCTGGTGGAGGGAAGTTTAACTACCAGGGCACCAAACGCTGGCTGGAGGAGAATCTGGACCACACAGGTATCGTTCAGTATACTTACACAGTACTTGCAGAAAAAAGTATTACGTTTTCACGCAGCTGGATTTTGTTAAATAATCAATTTAGGGACCACGATTGAGTTTTTATAAAACACACATAGTCTAAAATAAGTCAGTTATTTGATTTCAGTACTTTTTAAATAAAGAAATTAAACTTAATGTAAGACCAACTTATTCCCAAAACTGTCTGAAAATTTGAAAATTGAGTAGATAAATGAAAATACATCTATAAAAGAACCAGTCCCTCTCTAAAAAGTAGACCACACTGTTACATGTTAAGTAGAACAGAGCAAAATGACACGATAACTATAGACTCTTGCATGTTCCACTTTGATAGACTCAGTCCTACTTAATCTGTATGTGTGATATTTGATTAGGTGCTTGTGTTTAAATGTGTCACATGCAAATTATTCTCTTTTTCTCTGTCTTTTTATTTATTTGTCAGTTTACTTGTGACTTACTTCGTCCTACTTCTTACTTAGACTCCAGTTTGCTGCAGGACAACGTGGCCTTCGTGTTGTGTCTAGACACTCTGGGGAACGGAGACTCTCTGCACCTCCATGTTTCCAAACCACCTAAAGAGGGATCTCCTCAGTATTCTCTGCTTAAAGAGTTGGAGATGGTAAGTACAGTGACTCCTGATACACCTGAAGCTGATTTGCCAGTTTGCTGTCTGTGACTGACTTGAATGACCAGGCACTGACATTTATTTCTCACTAAAACCTAAAAAGGGCAAAAAATACATTTTTATTTGGTTGCATATTAGTGTGCCACTCAAAATCTACATAGACATGTAAATAATCATGCAAATTCAGCACCTGCTCCTTTAAAGTTGCAGATGTTTCTGTAACACAACAGCGGTTTTACTTCTTTCTGAAGTCCCATCATGTTAGTAATGAACCGGGGCACATGCGCTGCAACAAGCTCTTTAAATCATTATCAAAGTCTCAGGCAAATCATCTCACATGTAGGATAAGCTGTGTATAATTTTTAACAGCCCCTGTGTTTTTCTGTCCCTCTCACTTCCTCCCAGGTGGTGAGTAGTCAGTACCCAGAGGTCAAGTTCTCCATGGTCCACAAGAAAATCAACCTGGCCGACGACATGCTGGCGTGGGAGCATGAGCGCTTCGGGATCCGCCGGCTGCCGGCCTTCACTCTGTCCCATCTGCCCTCGCACCGCCTGGCTCAGCGCTCCAGCATCATGGACGTGCGGTCAGTGTCCCCCTCCTCTCGCCACGGAGCGGGAGAGCCCCCTGCTGGGTGGGTTCATTACTGCAAGTCTCTGAAGCACCAAAAGAAAAGTTTCTGTTCAAAGCTGCTTTCGTCCATGTCTCAGGTGTTACTGACCTATTTGTACCAATCCCATGACAGAAGTAAAGTGTTTTAGAGGCCTGACCAGTGCAAAGTTTCCATCATCAATGACAGTAATTACACACTTTTTATCCTCATGGCAGTGTTGGAGGATTTGTTGGCATATGAGGTTTACATTTGTAGTCTCTGCAGTGTGTTCTCTCTTTTCCACTCTTCATTCTTTTATCCTCCTCTGCTTCTGTGGTCTCCATCTCCCTGTCTCTCTGTCTGTTGGTAATCCAAGTCTTTCGCACTTGATCATTAAGCATCGTTACCCTCCTATTGATTTTTCTGCGGCACTCCGACACAGTATGAACACTGACCGCCACATTGATTTTATATTGTCATAATTTGAAACAGTGCTGTGATTGCAGAGCTTAGAGGAGCACACTGATTTGCTCAGACTCTACTTGCCCTACTTTCTCACTTTCTCAAAACACATTGACAACAGGCCCGTCTGTGAACACTCTGTGCACACTCTGAATCACAACATGATCATGTCCTGCAGGATGGTTTGTTTTTGGCTTTTCCCCATAGGTAAGACTGCTAGCAAAGCTCTCAGTATCGAATGCTTGTGCAAGCTGATCACATTGACGTCAATTAACTGAGCGTTTGCTGCCTCAAGACACATAAATGTTGCAAAATATTTGCAGCCTTTGTCTGAGAAGGACCAGAGGTAGTTGCAAAACAGAGTACTAAAAAACTTAATAAAACTAACGTGGGAAAGCTGAGCAGTACAACCAGTGTGATGAGCCATCCAATTAAATGGTTTGGAAGATTTCCAGGCTTCACCCAGTGCTGCTGTGGCAGCTGAAGCAGCAAGAGAGGGCCAGGAAGGGATAGCTGTGGCTAATTAAGAGAGAGATGTAGGAGGAGAGAAGGAGGACATCAGCCAACATGCTGCTGTGAGAAAACCAGATGGGCCAGAAGCAAAAGGCTGGGCTAGAGATTGAATTTGAATTAGGAAGCCTTTATTGTCACAGAAATTATGAGTACTGAGTCTTAATTGGTGTATAGCAATAGCAACACACCCCCCCACCTCGCCTGTGCAGATCCTGATGATCTGTGCACCGCCTCTCTTCAGGGTTTCTGGTTTCTCCTCTGATGAGTTTTTTCTGTTTCTCTAACTGTCTGGGAACTTGTGTTTGTGTCTTACAGGCCTCACGTTGATGTGAAGAAACTTAGTAGGAACACTAAGGTGGTAGCAGAAGCACTGGCCAGGGTCATCTACAACCTCACAGAGAAGGTACAAACAGATGGAGGAACCCTATGGAAGTACTGCGTGCTGTGTCTGTTTTCCTGCCTGTGATGTGGTATTTTTGTTTGTTCTCTGCTGCATAGGGGGCCCCTGGAGACCTGCAGATCTTCACCGAACAAATGGTAAGTTACTGAACTAACACACACAAGCAATGAGTCTGAGTGATTCAGAGATGCAGGTTTATTGTTTGATTCTAAGATTTAGCAGGGTGTTGATGAATGTTGGCAGTTGAGATTAATCCATGACAGCTGAACTGTGAACATGTTCATTTGACCTGAGTCATATATCCATATATGTAGTATATATTTATTTATTTATATATATATATATATGTAGTATTAAGCTCTTTAGCTCTTGTAGCTCATATGTCGGTGCCAACAGTAGATTTTTTTTTCCCAGGAAAAAATATTTATAATTTTATATTGGAAGTTTGGTCAGAGCATAAATGGGTCAGAAAAAAAAAAGAGAGAGAGAGAGAGACAAAAAAGTTATTGCTCAATGTATAATTTCCCAATCATGTCTCTAAGTCCAGTACTTTCTATCACAGAGTATTGAGGAATCTATGCCCCTGTGCAAGCTGTTGTGTTCATACTGAATAATGTTCCTGCATGTTGTAATATTTGTGTCATGTCAGCAGGTGCAGGAAGAGCAGTTATCAGCAGTAGTAGACTGGCTCACGGCGCAGCCACGAGCCGCCCAGCTGGTGGACAAAGACAGCAGCGTGGTGTCCACTCTGGAGTATCACCTCGGACGCTACCTCAAGGATGTCAAGAAACACTACGTCAAAGCTGACAAAAGGTAAAACACAACGGTGGAGGCAAACAAAAAACACTGGCTCTCATTTGTAACTGTGAAGAAAAGTTTTACATTTGACTGTACATTCACTTCTCCTCCTCAGGGATCCAGAGTTTGTATTCTACGACCAGCTGAAGCAGACGATGAATGCTTACAGGTGCGCTTTAATGAACTTCCTCTTCCTTCCTCTGAGACATTTTAGTGAAGCTCATGCTGATTTACTGTAGCTTTGTAAAAGCTCTGCAGCTCACGGCTATCTGTAATGTCGTGAGGCCGTCTGCTCTTGATTCAATTAATCCTCAATTTAGCTAGATTAGAGAAAAAGCCGCCATCACATAATGAGAAAGATAATTTTTTGACTTCCTTTACTCTTTTATTATTATTATTATTAATCCGGCCTCTTATCTGTTCAACTCACTCTGGCGATTTTCCTCTCCTGCAGAGTGAAGCCTGCTATTTTTGACCTGCTGCTGGCCGTCTGCATCGCAGCCTATTTAGGAATGATGTATCTGGCTATCCAGGTAAGTCACTGATTCATGCAGTAGACGCCATCTCCTTTGAGACGTGCTCCATGTTACATAAATGCACAAATGAGTTTCCACTTCTAAAGTGTCTGCTTGAAGTGCCCAACTCCCTTCTATGTGAAAGTCTTGGTGGTGGATTAAATAAACAAATGTTGTCAGGTTAAACTCACAAGGTTAAATGCACGTCTTGTTTTGCCACTGTAATGAATTTTTCATTTAAATATCACCACTTTTGCACAAAGTAAAGCACTTTTTTTTCTCCTTTCATATTATTATTCCTAACTCGGTGCTCCCTCTCACTCACCATCTGACAACCAACAGTTTTGTCACTGAGACTAATGTTTGAGCCCCAAACATTGTTGCCATTGTTTTGAAATACAGGTGTTTTGTTGTCTTGTTGTGAGCTATGAAATGAACTGGTCCCTGGTCTTGTGGTCTCTCTGCAGAACTTCGGGGTCCTCTACAGCGTTGTCCGTAGAATCACCCAACCCAAGGCAAAGGCCCACTAAACCAACACAACACCCTCTCTTCTCCAGACCCTGCTGTTGTCATGATGGTTTTTTAAACCAGCAGAATCGCTTCCATTTCCTTCATCCTGATCCTTAAACTATGATGTCAGATCCTGTCTTGCTGCCAACTTAATCCATTTGGTCTCAACGGCCAGAATAATCAGGAATCATTCTTCTCCCCATGACGTCTCGTCCCCCATTTCTGATAATCCCTCGCATCAGAAATATTTCATTATTCAACTCTCGTGATTGATTTCTGAACCATTTGTCCACACTTCAGAGGTCTAGACTAGATTAAGTGAGTTTGTGATGTTGCAGTACCACTGATTGCTCTTCATTCCTCTCCTCAGTATAAACACTGTGTGAGTGATCATTCAGACAAACCAACGTCACATGTTTTCTCGGGCAGCTAGAGGGAGAAACTGACCACGCAGAGTTTAGCCCAGGATTTATTTTGTTGAGAGATGTGTTTTGCAACCTTGTTGTTAAAGGACAGGTTCAAATTTTAACAAGTCTGTCTTAAAAACCAATAGTTCTGAGCAGTAACGCACACAAAGAGACTTCCCCATTAAAAAGACTAATATCAGATTCAGGAGATATCCACTCGGCTGACTGTGGCCTATTGTATCTTGAGGGCTGCAAACTAACAATTATTTTTATTACTAAATCATTTGACAATTAACTTCTCAACTAAAATATGTCAGATACTACAAGAACACCCACCGCAGATTGACAGAGCCCAAAGTGAAGTCCTCACATTTCCTTTCTGTCCACAGTCTAAAGTTGAATTTGCACCAGTATCACTGACAAATCAAAATCAGAAAAAAAGCTGGAACCAGCAAGTGTTTGCTGCTCTGACTTCACTGACTAATGATCGGCGCTGGGCAGCCAATAACTCTGTGAATGTAGATTTAGAGGTGTGAGCATTTCGTTGAGACAGACTTAAAAAAAAAATCCTGAACTCGTCCTTTAAACACTGAGAGAAAATGACTCCACAAATACACACAGAGTTTACAGACGAGTTGTCTAAATAAAATGTGAAGTAGTGTGTGTATAATCATAACAGTAGTGAATTTAATAGAAGAAACATTGAGTGGGACAAAAAATCCTTGCCAAACAATTATTGTATGTGTGAAATTCCCCTTTTTTCTCCACATTTAATATATATAGTTCTATAAATGTAAACAGATTCCACCTTAAAATCTTTCCGTCTTGCTTTTTGAGTCACCTCTTGTTAAGGTTTGTTTCTCTGTTGCTGTGACTTGTGTCTTATTTTCATTACTGAAATCTTTTTAAATCCTGATTTGATAAAATTGAAATAAAAGCTGGTGAAGCGCTTTCGTCTGACAGCTGGTGTTACCAAAAGGTCAGATGCAACAAACATGTCATCTTGTCTAATCGGAGCATGTACGTGTTTGAGTGTGTAAGAGTTCAACTCCAACACATCATGGCGAGATAAAAACTCCCCCTTTACTCCAGTTTATCAGTAGAAATTGTGTGCGGTGCATTGACCTATGCTGACTGCAGCAAAACTGTGACCTGATCAAACATTTTTAGAGCCGTGTCCAGATTTCGGTCAAGTCAACACTACAGTATTTACACATTGGATGTCTGAAGATGGGCAGTGACGCAAGGAGTGTTGGATTTAATGGGAAAAAGCATAAAACACATCCAGAATGTTAATATGATACCGTAGTGTTTCCTTGATCATTCTGTCCTTATTATGGGTGAATGGTGTTTGTTTTTTGGTTTTTTTCCCCTCTCATGGTTTTCTATTTTCCAAATGATACTGCATACCTGTGATCTTCCCCATGTCACCACGGCAATAGTGACAGGATATTTTATTTACCGTCACGAGGGAAATACTGTGTGGTACATATAACTTTTTTTTTCTTTTTTTTAACTTATTGAAGCTGTTTTTGTTTGTGCACTGAGATGAACTCTCCTCTGGTCTGAACTCTTGTCTCGCCTCATCCACAACACTTGATCTTTGCAATGAAAATGATATCAGTTGTGATTGAAGAAAAAAAAAAAGAACGTAAATAAATGATAAAAGAAATCACAAGGAACACGTCTCTTGTTTACTGACATGTTTTATTTTATGGGGAAAAAAATGAAACAATAACATTGGCTGAATGGTATTAAAATTGTATTACAAAAGAGCTTTAGCCTTTATGAAGTGGTCAGATTTTAGAAAGTGATCAAATTCATTTTTAAAACAGCTTGAGGGAAAAAATGGGGCAATTTGTACACCTTACAGTTTATATCAGTGGTCCAAAAAAATCTGTATCATTAAAATACAATTAAAGAGATTTGGTTAATGATTCTTCCCAGAAAGTCATAAAAATTCCCAAATTCTCCCTTCCCTTTTCTAATTTTGATCCGCTAATGAACAATAAAAATAATACTAATAAATTACAGTGCAATTAATAAGAAATACCTGCAGGGCTTTTCCGCCCGTCAGTCTGTACTCACTCTCGTCTTCACTCGTCAACAGCTCCCACAAACACAAACTTGCTTCATTATTTGGGTGGACATTTTGGCACAATCGACACACTGATGGAGATATTTTTCTGTCACAATGGGCTGACGCCTGCAAGCCGGTTCAGACACACGACCTTGTTCGAATTACTACAAAACATCATACCAGTGAAGTTGCTGCCATGCTGATTAGGTTTTGTCGTCACTCCCTGGTTGTTCCTGTGCTGATCTTAGTGTATGCAAATAGGGTGTGACAAGGTTAGAGCCTGGACACCAACTCTATCATACTCTACTCACTGCAACACAGATCCACTGCAGCCTGTACAACATCATGGTCCTTCTACAGTAGTCTACTAATGTTTGTTTTTTTAACAGTCACTTCCTAGTTTTCTTAGTGCTGAGCTTAGTGTATGCTAACAGGGAGTGACGAGGTCCGAGCCTGGGCACTGAATGCGTCATACTCACTCATTGCAACACAAATCCACTGCAGCCTTTGCAGTGATGGTGGTCTTGTCACCGTTGCTGTTTAACTGTTAGCAAACATAAGCGCCGCTCCCTGATTCTAAGTGCTGAGCTTAGTGTACGCAAATGGAGAGTGACATCAAATATCAAGTCAAACCAAAGATGACCTCAGATGTCAAAACTGCCAGTGTCAAACATTTTAATAAGAATCAGCCAAATCCAGGTGGAAAAGAAAAGTCAACTGATAACCTCTTCCTTCAGCTTCAGATAGTTTTGTCAGTTCTGGGTAGCAGTTAGGGGTGAGCGATACGGCTTCACAATACGTGAAATTTCATGTAATCTATGCTATTCAAACACATGATAATGAAAATTAAATATCAGCTGAATCCCCTGTGGCTAGGACAGGAAATACTTTCATGTAAAAGAAAAGGTTGAATTCATACACACAACCTGCTCTGAGGTTAATAAAGACACATTTTAGTCATAGACATTTGTGAAACATCCATAAGGACACGCATCTCTAATGTACTCAGTACTTACAGTTTGTGGGAATTCAAACTTTTCTCTTATATTGAAAATAAAAAGAGAAATTGTTGATGGGTGAAACATTAAAATCTGTTTGTTTTTGGTCATCCTGCAAAAAAATGTACTGCAGAAATAAAATCTTGCCAGGAAACAGCTGATTGAAAATAGCTGACTGATCAGACAATATATAATAATATATTGTCTGATCATGAGCTATATATTCACATATTGCCCACCCTTGGTAGCAGTTATTCGTTCACACGTCCCACGCCACAGCACTGTTTGTAGTTTGACACAGTGGGAGAGAGGTGGAGAAATTCTAGGTGCACCTTTCAGCACTTAGTACCATACCAGATTTTTTTTTTAGGATGACTGGCACCTAATCCAAATCACAGTTCTTCTGCGTGGTTACTGCAAACTTCCCTCACCTATCACCTGTCTTCATATAACAAAAGATATCAGCAAACTATGGATGCTCTAGTCTCACAGTTGAGCAGGCATGACCTCAGAGGTCACAGAACACCATGCTAGTAAAACTCAGTCAGCCACGGGACTCTGAATGTCTGATATATTACACACAGCGACATGTTTAATAAACCATTGTACTTACAGTACGGATGTGTAAAAAGACTACAGTAAAATGGGAGTGAGCCAGCATTCAGATTTTAAAAAATGGAAGAGATCTGTGGCTAAATCCAGATGTTGGTAATGTGGATGGACAAACGACTCTCCCTGGTCCCTGGAAATATCCGATCTGAACAGACTATCAGCGATTCATACACAGCAGAAAATCAACAACTGGAATACAAGCAGTGCTCTCAGAGAAACAAAACAAACAAACAAACAAACAAAAAAAAAAACAGCAGCAATTCCAAAAAACAAATCAATTATGAATTGAACTACAGCAATAATAAGGATAGTTGAATGTAAAATGAAAAGTTAGTTTTAACTCCCCATGTTGCTGGCGCGGGGAGTGTGGAAGACAAAACATAAAACTAAAGCCAAGAATGTACGCTTCTCCTACGGACAGACGCCATCTGCGGCCTGCTCCAGCAGTACAAGCATGCTGTTCATCGAAACAAGCTTGAATTTGATCGAGAAGGTGGGAAGAATGGAAATATCCTTCTTTTTTTTTTTCTACAGGTGCAGCAGCTGTTTTGCACTAAACACACGCACAGTGAAACAGTGGGTCCTGGTGAAGCTGTCAAATGAAATTGTTTCCCTTTCATATCTTCCTGTACGTGAGATCGCAGGTTTGTCACCCACTGGTTTGCGTGTATTTGTCTGCAAACACTACGTGTGTTCAGTGGTCGCTGCCGTGTCAAAAAAGATCGATTTTAGGATGGATTTTAGACATTTATAAAGACGTTATGATTACATAGTTAATTTTTTTTCTTCATTGTTTTCGTTGTAAGACAATTTCATAGCATATTTCCAAAATCATTCCGATGTCATGCATTCCTGAATACCATAATGTGTGCATACATATTGTTTTTCATCATACTGATTTTTATCTTTACACAAATTCTGGGCTATTATCCTGATTATCGCCACAATAGCCGCCACCACCCATAAACTGGTTATTAAAGGTAATTCAGATCCATATTGTTTAAACAAATTAAACCATGATGATGAAACTAAAACCCAGTCAATCAATTCTAGCTATTTGCCGTCATCAAACCAGCAATCAGCTTGTATGCCTTCATGTCAGTGCAGCAACAGACGCTTTGCAAAACGCACTGGGGAAGGACAAGAAACAAAACTAAAGAAAGAATAAAAAGCTTTTTTTCGTACAGGAATGCCAAGTGAATATTGAAATGTCTGTTGTTCATCAGT
This sequence comes from Selene dorsalis, assembly GCA_900303245.1. Lineage (NCBI taxonomy): Eukaryota > Metazoa > Chordata > Actinopteri > Carangiformes > Carangidae > Selene > Selene dorsalis. The sequence continues at coordinate 17,611 of OMNW01002118.1, read as the reverse complement.
AAAAGAGAAACTGAGAGGTGAAATGTTGTGAGTTTAAAAGACTCGGCTACATCCATACTCACACCTAACAAACACACACACACACACACACACACACACACACAAACACATACCTACACACATCAATGTGGCTTTTCCATTCAAACTAATGGACGCAGGGGGCCACAGCTATGCGGTCGCCGCCACTGACTTGTGCAATGATATGAAAATCAATACATGTGGTGAAACAGCACCAGACAATGCTGGACAAGCTTTCCAGCATCACTGCAGCCATTAGAGCAGTACTCAGAGCAGTGTAATGTTTCCCTCTGGTTCCATTTCTTTTCTTTTCTTTTTTTTTTTAATCCCCTTCCGCTTGTGTCTTTGAGTCAGAATGGACGGACTTTAAAGGAGGGAGGAGGAAGGAGATTGATTATATATAACTGACGGCAAACACAGCTCATCCCGACTGAATCAGCGTATTGCTTGTTTACCAGGTTACTACAGGTTACTGCAGGTCTAACTACAGGCTTAAACCTTCTCCTGGTTTGGGTCCTGTGCTGCTGTTGAGGGTGATAGTGATGAATGACACCCTGCACTACTGTACGCGACGATCACAGTCCAACTCTCACTCAAAAACTGGTTTGTTTCTACTGAATCTATCGAATGTAAAGTTAGCAACGATAAGACAAAAGTCACCTGAAATAACATTCACAGTGCTCTAATAAAAACAAGACTGCAAACAAAACGACAGTAATGAAATGAAATGTTCTAAAACAAAAAAAAAGAAGGATAAAAACTCATTGCGCCCTAACTTTGTATTTTCTTTCCTTTTCTTTAAGTGACGCTCTTCCCATCGGAGCCACGTTGAGAGCGTGAGCCGTCTCAGGGAGGCGTCTTGTCTTGCTCGTACTTGTAGCCTAGTGCCAGGTGGTGGCGATGGAGAGCCCGTTATAGATGTTTCTCCTTGGTGACCCCGTTCTGCACGTGCTTCCTGCAAAGAAAGAGAGAGAGAGAGAGAGACCACAGAGAGTGAGAAAGCCGGGGACTGATCTTGTCTGGTGAGGTGATCAGCAGATGTGAGACAATAGCAGGCAGAGGGGATATCAGCAGTGTTCAAGGCCAGACAGATAAGGAGCGCCGCATAATCACATCTCCGTATGGTTTTAGGCTCTTTGATCCCATCTGTCTATAAGAGCTGCTTGTTACAGGAGTTCAGTGGGTGATCTGCCTCTTTGCATATACATCTGCCCTCAGGAGGGGAGGAAAAGCCAAAAGGGACAAACTACTAACCTGCTGGAGTCACATCTTCGAATTCAACCACCACAGGACAAGTTTTTGTCTGTGACTACTCTGATACTAACTAGGGGATAGAGCTGTCAGCAGTTTCAGGGTCTTAAGTGAAGCAGTGGTCAAAGGCTACTGTGATAAAGATCAGAAGATGATAGGTGGGTTACACATGACAGGCTAAGGGCAGCTCCACAGATAAAACCAGATCAATCCACAACTTAAGATAAAGGATGGAACAGATATACTCTGGTTTTAGTCAAGTTAGCATTTTCTTGTTTAAAGCTCACTATTGAAAAGTGCTGAGTGCTCATTTACACATTAGTAAAGGTCACTGCCTTACACAATGCAGTGGTTTCATTGGTAGCAGACATAAGACAGAAGAAAAGGGACAAGCAGTTGCCGACTTGGATTAGCAGACTAGCAAATGTAAGCATGCTAAGCTAAGGCAGTAAACACTACATTAGCATTAGCCTAGCCAAACACATGCTACATTCTGATTCAATACAGTGTCTGTGTCATAGCACAGTGTCTTTTATCATTTCACATGAACAGGAAGTATTCGTGTGCTAACTGTCAATCAAACTATCTGTGACTTTGCATTAAATACACATCCAAATGTTCTTATTAGGATTTTATACTTATTTGGTGTTTTCCAATATTTCCTTCTTCAGGAAAATTTTACTTCAAAGAAGTTTGATGAATAGTTTATCCATCTATAAATGCAAGGACTGTCTGTGTGTGTGTGTGTGTGTGTGTGTGTGTGTGTGTGTGTGTGTGTGTGCATTTACATTATTGCTGTATTCTCAGATCAGCAGGTCTCCTGACTTCATTTGAACAGTATACATGTATGCACATTTTCAGTGGGTGCTACAATGCTATTTCTAATTTTGTGAGCAGGAATAAATCTTGCTTTAATTTGATGAAGTCCTATTTTGCTTTTAGCAGATTGATAAGTCTCCATCTGGTAGTAGTAATACAGCTAATAGTACCAGGCAGTGCTCTGGCCTGGTCCTACTCTGTACAGCTCATGTCTACATGTAAATTACCTCTCAAGTAATAATTAACTGATGAGGAAATTCTACAAATATCACCTCGAAACGCCGGGTTTGGTTTCCTGCCAAACTGTCTGATACTAAAAACAAACCAGAGTTGGCTGGTGGTATTTCCCAACCCTTAGCTGAAGCCTCTCTGCCTAATGAAACAAACATCAGCCTCTGAAGGTGCTGCTCACCCCTGGGCAGAGTTGTGATGTCCAGCATCATCGTTGTCGTTTGCTGCCTGAGGTTTTTTGTGCTTGCCCGCTGCTGTTTTGTTGCCGTCCTCATCCTCGTACTCTCTGACATCGTTCACCTCCTTCATCTTTAGCACCTTCACTACGAAAATAACAATGAACTGAAAAAGAGAGGGAGAAAAGGATCAGATTGCACCATTGTCTCCTTAAGACGACAAAAACCTTCAACTCAAATGTTTGGAAAATTGGAGTCCTCTCTGTACTTGTGTATCTGTGTGTTTCCTCACCAAGAACCAGTAGATGTTCATGAGCAGCAGGGCGAGGAGAAGAGCATTGAAGAAGAAGTAGAAGGGGATGTTGGGCACAGACTGAAGGCTGGACACACATGTCGCATACAGTACTTTGAGAGGGAACCAGTAGAGACGGAACCAGAACCTGAGAGAAACACAGTGAAAGAGCAGAAATAGAAATCTTATACATATCTATTCATCTTCACTATGATCATGAGTGAGTAAGAGGCAGGCAGGAAAATGATGATGCTGTCAAGATTACAAATCATTCAGTGGTGATGGGGAATAAATGAGGCAAGAAGAGAGGCAAAGAGAAAGAAAACCAATCACTGTGCATGGTTGTGTTTGTGTGTGTGGGTGTATTGAGCCTCACCAAGTGATGCTGAAGCTGACAGACCCCATGTTGGACAGAATGTCGTTGAGCATGTAATAGCCTCCACCTCTGGACTTCAGGTAGACATTCAGCTTGGTGAACTCCAGCTGGATGTCGTTGATGTCGTGGAGGAACAATACCAGGATCCCGACGTTGTGGTATCTGAGAGGCAGGGAACATACAGTACAGCAGTTGTACATTTGACTTTATTTCTCACACAAGCTCGACCGCTTTTATAGTGAATGTTAAATTAAATGTTAAATTAAATATTGTGCAGTCAGCAAAAATGACGCAAAACAGTAAAACACACCCAGTAGTGGTGCAGTTTATTTTGAGCTCTGTTTCCCAGGTGTAACAATCAATTTCCTTTCAGCTGCTCTGCATTTTATTTCCATTTAATAACTTTAAAAGAAGCCGCTGAAGCAATTCTGATTTTGACTTAATCAGTTTTCCTGTTTCTGCTCTACTTCTTGCTGAACTGTGACAACTGTGGCTCTTATGTCCTCTTTTCTGTAAAATCCCTGTATTTGCAAGCTGAAAACCTCACACACACTGTTTTGTGTTCTATTGATGTCTCAGTTCTAACGCTGGCATGATCCAACCAGAGAAAATGCAAAATCATGCAACGGTATAAGTTTCTGTTCATGGGTGCATTAATGCATGAAGCAAGATTTAAGGCTGCCAGGTGCTGACAGCGTGTTAATGAACTACAATGACCAGAAAGTAATTCATCACTATATGAATCAGTGCATCTGCAACCTTGGCTTGGCTATGTTTCTGATCTGTGTCATGATGTGGTAATGTAAGCATAAAGAGAATAATGCAAAGTGCAGGACACTTTGAAATAAAGTCTAGATTGTCTGACAGAACAGCTGCTGCATTACAGTTGTGTTGTTTGTGATGAGAGTGGGTTTTTTTTATGACTTAAGTGAACAGAAATACCTGAAGGCGTAGGAGAAGCAAATGAGCGCCAGTGTGATGATGTGGTGGACCACCATGACAGCAGAGTCCTTCCTCCAGGCGTCCATGTAGACTGTGGCATAGATGGAGTGGCCATAGAAGCTGCCCTGGATCAGGTAGGCTATGGCGATATCTGTAGGCACGGGCATACCACTCTTCCAGTCTGGAAGAACAAGTAGAGGACATGGTGAGAGGCTAGGAGTTTGTCTTCATTTTAATTTGATTTTTTTTCTTTATTACTTTGCATTTTGAATTAGCTTATTTTGGGTTATTTATTTTCATAAATATATTGTATTTTAAGAAGTGAGAGAAAGTCAGAGCAAAGTGCATTTCACTGCATTGACTATGAACTGTACTATAGTGTAAACAACATATAAACTTGAACTAAAATCAACTGATACAGCAGCTTCAGGAGAACATCCTCCCTGCATTTGTTTTTGAGACGTGTCCTGATACAGTAGTGCACATTACCATGTTGACATTTGTCAGCCACTTTATCTTTAGCTCAGAAAACGTGGACTGCAAACCAAAATGCTTATCTAGATTCCTGGCCTCAAGACAAATGTATTTCCAGGCAATGTCATTACTTTTCTTTAAAATCAATTATTATTTACTAATGTGAGGGTTGTAAATAAAATGTGCGGTCAGGCTTGCCGCATCATTTTACTTGATGCTCCAATCATGGCGTATTTTGAATGAACAAAAATAAATAAATTTGGTAGTATGCTGTCTATAGGTGGCAGTGCAGCAACGTGAGAAGGTTAGGCTGGAAATCAGCAGGCTTTTAAATTGTGCAGTGCTTGTACTTTCAAAAAATGATGGCCTCCGTGAACCTCGCACTATAAATTCACCCAGTATGTGCATTTTGATAGAGATCGGACACCAGATTCAGATTAAAATGAAAAAGTTTGTACATTCATAATGCATGCACAGGAAAAAAGAGTTATGCACTCTTCATCTGACACTGAGGAATATGTTGTATATACAGCAGTGTCATTGTTATATACACCCATTTAAACACAGGTAGAGTAACCATTATCTCCAGATACTGAACTATATACAGTGACGTCCGGTCACTGGTGGGGTTAGTGTGGGAGGAGGCTGCAGGGATCAGGTTTACCCTCAAGAGAGTCAGAGCAAACTTCTTAAGTAGTAGGGGCGAAACAGGCTCAATGTATGTCAAGGCTACTGGGCCACAGCTCGTTTCTC
>OMNW01002115.1:4205-16740 GCA_900303245.1 Selene dorsalis | reverse complement strand
GTCCTCCCTCTGCTCTGCATCCTACATCTCTGTCAGACCTCCACTGCTTCTCTGTGCATGCTCTCTCACTTTGATGTCTTTCTTTCTTTCTTCCTTTCTTTCTTTCTTTCTTTCTTTCTTTCTTTCTTTCTTTCTTCCTTCCTTCCTTTCTTTCTTTCTTCCTTTCTTTCTTTCTTTCTTTCTTTTTTTTCTTTTTTTCTTTCTTTCTTTCTTTCTTTCTTTCTTTCTTTCTTCCTTTCTTTCTTTCTTTCTTTCTTCCTTTCTTTCTTTCTTTCTTTCGTTCTTTCTTTCTTTCTTTCTTTCAAATTGAAACAAATAACTCATTTCCCTCCCATCCCTCTCCGTTGTTTCCCTCCTTTGCCTGTTTCATCCTCAATGCACAACTCATTTACCAACTTTTCATGCTTGTGGCAGCTCATTACACAGATAGAGAACTACCAGACTTCCCTCTGTGGACTAGCAGAGCAGTGGTGGTTTGCCGAGGATCAAACATAGATGTGCTAAGTGATAGGAAGCATTAAATTATTGGAGCCTCTGATGCATCACAGGCACCTCACTCTCTTCCACAAGGACAAAAATACTTGTTGTTTACTTACAGTAAGTGCTGATTTTCCTGTCTCTTTCCTCTTCTCTCTCTCCAGGCGTGAAGCTTGGAAGCACTCCACGGCAGTCCAGAGAGGTACGTGTTTACTCCATTTCTCCCAAAACACAGATACGCAGTTTGCTCCCACCTGTTATCTGTTGCAAAAAAAAGTGATTCTCGGCCTTGTACCTCTCAGCGTGTCTGATAGCATCTGTGTAGAGAGGCTGACCTCACACTGTGCATTCAGCCAGTCAGACTTTACTCAGTAAACTGTCTCAGGCGAAGCAGGCTTAGGTTCCCAAGGGTGTGATCACACCTACAGTAGTTTTATGTTTTTTGTTTTGTTCTGTTTTATCATTGTTGGCTTCCTTAAGTTATTTTGTTAGTTTAAATCTATTTTTCTGTTACACTCGGGTATACACTCTCAGGATGTATAAACAAAATTCATATAAGCTGTTATCAGTAACTGCATAATATTAACAGCTTATTATGATTCTTCTTCCTACTGTACAAACAACAACAACTTTGCACGTCCTAAATTGCCATGTATCATTATAAAGGCATTCATGGAGACTTTTAATTGACAGCCTATAGACTAGCTCTCTATATCAAATACAAAGCACTCACACTACGGTATCTCCCCTTCGGCTGACCCCTGCTTGCTCTCATCTCTGCTGGGATCATCAGCATCAGAAGAGAGTCTTACACCAGCGCTTACCCTGAAGTACGTGATGTCTGGTGTATAGGTTGCTTTCCTGTACTCGCTTTGTTCATTAAACAGACAGGGGGGGGGACCATACCCTCCCTTTTTCCCCCCTGAAGATGAAGGAATATTTGGCCATTTAAGTCAGAAGGGGGGTGAGCTGAGATTCATGACGGTCTCATCACCTTGTCTGTTGTAAAATTAAAATTATACATCCAGACCATTGGCTTTATGGTGCCATTACAGCACTTAATTGAAATAAAATGTCAGAATGCATGATAGCCGTGGGCATCATTTGATGGTAATCAGGCAGTAGATGATCCTAATTTAGATTCCCCATTAAGTGTTTATAAGACATTTATTTGATATTACAGCTCAGTTTATTGATAGGTCATGGGTGGCATTGGGCAGTTTCTGACATTTGAATGTAACAAAGTCAGACTTTTGTTTATGGTGTAGTGAAACAGCACCATCAAGTGGACAGTTTGAGTACTGATGACAACATGTGGGGGAAATGGGGTTGCCTCTGATAATAGAATTCAGAGTTAGCACTTTTATGTAATTATATGCAGATATATCCGCATTATCATACAAAAAAGGTTGTTGGTTTGGTCTAAACACACATCTTCTACTGTCTAATGGGATCTGTGTTGTCACTGTTTCATAGACTCTTTCTACTCAGGACAAAGAGAGGGGCAAATCAGACACTGACTTGGACCGTCGGGCAGCAGAAGATGTCCTGGCCAGTCCAATCCCTCCAATGCAGTTCCCACACTTTGAGAAGAGCAGACAGACGGCCGCCCCTGGGTCCCGAGAGCAGGACATAGGCTCCCTTCATGTCTCCAAAAGACAGCGCAAATTGCTGAAAACAAGTCCCCCAATCAGTCACACCAACCATAATGTGTCCTCACCCTCCTCGTCCTCTTCATCCTCCAAGTCCTTGTCCTCCTCTTTTTCTGATATCATGTTGGCCCGCCGGCAACTGATGAAGGAGATGTGTGCTAAGTACAAGAGCAGCATCTCCAGGACCGTCACACGTGATCATGTGAGACACCTCTTTGTGGAGGACAAGTACAAGTTGTTGTACTGCCAGGTGCCCAAGGCGGGCTGCTCCAACTGGAAGAGAACCCTGATAGTGCTGGCAGGCAAGGCTCCCAACACTCACAGTATCAAACACGATACAGTCCACTATGGCCACCACCTCAAGAAGCTTGACAGTTTTGACCAACAGGGAATCAAGCACCGACTGGAAACCTACACTAAAGTCATGTTTGTCCGTGAACCCTTGGAGAGGATGGTGTCGGCTTACAGGGATAAGTTTGAGAATCCAAACAACTACTACCACTCACTGTTTGGGAAACCCATCATCTCCAAGTACAGGGCGAACCCATCCTTGACCGCCCTGAAGACAGGCAGCGGGGTCACCTTCAAGGAGTTTGTCCAATACCTACTGGATGTCCACCGACCCGTAGGAATAGACATCCACTGGGAGCAAGCGAACCAGCTCTGCAACCCTTGTCTCATAGACTACGACTTCATAGGCAAGTTTGAGAACATGGAAGAAGAGTCCAACTTTCTCCTGCGATGGACTGGGGCACCATCCAACCTCACGCTGCCTAGTTTTAAAGATAGGAACCCAGCTGACAAGAGGACCTCTATGCAGCTCACGCAAAAATACTTCTCACAGGTCAGTACACTGGAGAGACAGCGAGTCTACGACTTCTACTACATGGACTATCTGATGTTTAACTACTCCAAGCCTTTTAAAGATTTATATTGACTGATCCTTCTCAAGACTCTTGGATCACAGTTACATTCCACTACGCCTACATCTCCACCATGATAGTAACGCTCACATAAAGAGGCTCACTCACCTGCTCACATAGATCTTTGCAGAGATCAGAGACCAAACTTGCTCTGAATTTTGCAAAAGCTTTTTATTAATACATTTATACCAGATTATCTTCATTTTTCGACAAATATGAGATGAAAAGGTTCATGTGACGTCGTACAAAATGCCCTAAATTCTCCTTAAAAGGAAGGTATTTATTCACTGTTAGCACATGGTGAGGTAGAACTTTAAAAGTATAAAAATTTATGTTTCTAAAAAAAAAACAGAAGTTTATAGTTGTTCAACAGGCTTTAAATTATGCCTAACTGTGAGTCAAATAAAATTCGCAAATGTTTTTTATGATTTTAATTCAACATAGTGGCCATACATGGGTGGGATTTAATATGTAATTTCATTATATGGTGTGTCAATGTGAGTCTCCACTATCTACCGTATAACCATACTACAACATGTTAGCATCTAAGTTCTTTAGTTGATTGGCCCATGATCATCAACAACCCTGCTGCATTTTATAACTTTATAAATTGTTTTTATGAATTTGAAATATTTGCATTTAATATTTGACTTACAGCAAGTGAGGCATCACTATACCTCGGTGTACTAAAGCTTACTAATACAGATATTTCATGTAAATGGATTTACTAGATATAAAATGTAACAAAATTAAACACTATAAATAGTATACATCTTGAAAATGTGTCAAGTGCTGCCCACTCGGAAGCTGTGTGCACTTATTGTAGCATTTTTGTACTAATAACTCTGTTGGGAAGTTTTGTGCTTTAGTCTAACACATACACTTCTGTGGGTTCCCCCGGTCACTAGAGGTATTTGCTTGGGTTGTTAAATACATCCAGGTGTTTGCAGGGTACAAAGTTGTTGCTGCCAGTATCTCTCAATGCCTGTTAATGTTGCTGATTTATAACCATCCAGTTTCCCTTGTAAGGATTGGATACTGAATTACAAAAACAGGCAAAAACAAAGCACACACACAAAAGTATTTCAACAGGGATGAGAAAGGAGAGAGAGAGAGAGAGAGAGAGAGAGAGAGAGTGCTCGAATGTCTCCATGTACACCCCCTGAACAGATATCACTTGCAGATCACACACCGTCAGTAACTCCATACCCTCTGTATGTATCACATCTCTTCTACTCCACTATATAGGCTTTTTTCTGACACTACTGTGTACAGTTGTATAATGGGCATTCAGATGACTATATATTTTTCTATGTATTTCTAAAATATATATATTCAGTGCTTCTTGGTGAAGGTATGTTTTATTTCCTTTTTTGATGTCATTAATTGTTCTTTCAGTAATACCAGTGTAGAGTGTTGTGTAACTGAGGAGTTTCTTTCCAAAACAAAATATCCACCAGCTGAAAACCACAAGTCTCAAGAAAACAAAATTAGCACAACCATTGAAAGTGTGGAAGATAACTAAGTCTGGCTAATGACTAGACACCACTGGGTGCTTTGGTGGTAGTGACATTTTGGAAATTAGCTCTTAAATTACGTATCCCTGTTCTGTTTGGTCTCTCAATAGGATAGTAGACCCTGTACAGATGAGCTGCATTCCACCTAGTTACGCATCCTGGCTAATGACATCTTTACCCATAGCAACTCCACTATGTGTGCCCGTGTGCGTGTGCGTGTGCGTGTGCGTGTGCGATACCGAGTAAGTTGTTTAGATGTTTTACAGTCTTTCATTCCACATCCTGGAAGCACACACAATGCTAAAAGACACAATTTGCAGGTACAGTATTCTGTGTTTAATGTTGTTAGACTTGTATATTCCAAACATACTACCCAGCTTTTTGAAGTTACTACCTGATGCAGATAAAACCACATAACATTGTGCACTGGAAACTGCACAGACAGTGACCACTCAAACTCCAACACTGTTAATCTCTTATGGTTCTTAATTACATGAAACATGTCTGTGATCCCATTAGATATGATTCAATAAGAGATTTTAAAAAATGCAACAATTCAACAGATTAATTACAGTATATATGCTGCAAATCTGCAAGACCTCAGCCAAGGTTTCTTCAGATGGAAGTTAAATGCAAATCCTCTTGGGGTCACAGTTTAAGCTCACTGGACAGGAAGTGCAATACATAAGTCATTAGATGTGGTGTGATGCCAAGTTTTCAAAGAGAAATACCCTGAATCCACACACATCTATAGCTACAATCAAAGTGGGTAACAGTATATTTTATATAAGGTCATTATGATGCTAAGAACACCCTATGGCTGGTCTCCAGTGAATTAGCTGCCCCTCCTCAGCTACAGACTTTGCAGCTCACTGAAAATGTGTTTTATGTAACAAAATAGTTCATATTATTTAAATCTATAAACACTATACTCAGCTTTTGAAGACTTTTAAGAGTTTTAGTGGTATTACCCTTTCACGGTGATGGTAATTGTATTAACTTTTGTCAGTACAGTGTGTGGGCTTTTGCAATTCCAAACTCTAATCTTTGTTTAGGTTGTGGTCAGATTCTTTGTAGGTATGACCAATATCTGGTCAGATCAGCTACTGCATTATGACGAGTATAACTTTTGCAAACTTTTTGTTAGCCCCCCACCCCCCAACCTCCCAGCTAATAAAGCTTTCTTGGAACTTGGGTGTATGGACAGATCTATCAAAAACATAATTACAGTAACAAGTGAATGTATAACTGTTAATTGTTGGTGCAAAAGTGTATAAAACATGATCTTAAGCCCTTTGCCTTATTTTACACTGCCAATCAAATGGTGTATTTCAGGAAGACATTCTTCAGGTGGTTATTATTTCTGGCTGATGAGTGTCTACTAATAAATTGTCTTTAGCATTTTCAACTTGTGTGCATTGTTTGTTTGTTTTTCTTTTTTTTCTCCTCTTACATTGGTGTCGTTTGTTTGTCTCAAGTCCACTGTGGTTTTCTGACCTTTGAAAAGTTGACTAATGAGCTCCAGGAGACTCAGTGGTGCAAGGCCTTGCGGTGAGTCATTACAGTTTGTCAGTACACTGTGTTTTGTATCCTTGCATGTGTAGTTCATTAAAAAAAACAACAGTATAGGCATAGAAGCACTTTGAGGGATGTGCTAATGTCAGCATGCCAACACGCTCATACTGACGTATGTTAACATGTTAATGACCGCTAGGATGTCACCTTTTTTCTTTAGAGGCATTAACTGTATGGCATGGTAACACAAAATACGACGGAGACTCACGGGAATGTCATTAGAGTAAAAAATTTCACATGTATGACCTGATAATTGTGCTAGAAAAATAGTCAGGGCATCACTAAGGTTGTTATTGTTGTGGGGAGACATGAATGCCAGCACATTCCACTTAGAGCCACAAATGTTGATCTCATAGTCAATAGAATACACTGGGGCTCGTGTAAGAACATTTTAATTTTTCATTCTAAAATGTCTTTTTTATGTCTCTTCCCTCTTTCTGTGAGGTTTGCTCATTTACTGTTAAACAAAATCACTTGTTACAGCTGGATTTACCTGTTGACCACATGTACAGGTACACATAATTTGCTTAATTAAACAACCCTATAATGTGCTGTACAGGGCCATGGTCCTGTGTACGTCAAATATAAATAGAGTGTGTCTGGAGAAATGTTAGGGGTTCACCAAAGATCTTTCCTCTGGAGACCATTGATGTAAAGGGTCTGTTAAGTCAGGACCAATGTATGAGGAGAGTAAGTTCCTGTATCTGTCTTGATAGTTTAACCAGCATTTGTTTCAGACACAGGGTTTATTACCCAGTACAGACCTGACAAGCATACCCAGCCTGATTCAGATAGTTGCTGTTTAGGCTTGGGGGGATTTAATCTCAAATATAAAGGTTTGCAGAGGTAACTCAAAATGTCATTAAAAAAAAAAAAAAAAGTGAAAACAAAGATGGGTGTGATCTGCATACTTTTCAGTGACTCACTGGTCACTGAGTGTTTATAGCAAAAGATACAAACCAGGGATAAATAGTTGATAGTTTCTAATGTTGGCAATTGGGGCTTCCAGAGTTTGCTCAGACAGTGTCTAGAGAGAAGCCTCGTGTCTATTCTGCTCTCAAAGAAAAAAAAAATCCTCTTTTGCTCTTACATTGTTATGTGTCTCCAGTCTCTCGTGTTCTGTGTTTGCCAGGAGGATTTTGAGATTTTTTCTTTCTTTCTTTTTTTGTGCACCAGGTTTTTTCAGTCTGTCTCACCTACTTCTGCTTCATGAGGTATAGCTTCCAACATTTCCAAGAAGGGCTTTTCAAAAATCCCAGAGCTCTTTTTTCATTCAGTTATTGCTTTATGAGGGAGGAGAGAGAAACAACGACAATATCCAGTTTTTCAGTTTCGTTTACATCAAGTCATACAGGCACATTTTAAATGTAGACTATTGATCAAAACCAATTTTATTTTATTTTTTTTTATTTTCAATGCATATAAGCCCCAGGCTAAATCTAGCAGCTTAAAGATATATGTCCCCAATAACATAGTTAAAGCTATATTGTACGATTCTACCTGGCTGAAGAATCCAGCCACATGCTGCAAGCTCACAACAACAAGAACTGATATATCAGCATGTCAAGCTGTGCCTTAATGTTTTGTATAGATCCAGCAGGATCAGTCACTGAGAAACCTCTGTTTAATTTATTGTCACATTTCACAGACAAAAGAGTGTTTTGGTTTTCTTCCAAAACAATCGGATTTAGTTTGTCTTATTTGATTTTTACTCCTGCTGTCTTGCATTGGCCACAAGATGCTTGTCTGCCTGTGGTGTTAAATGTGTCGAGTACCTAAACCAGATGAACTAAGAAGTCAATACAATTAGTGGCTGAGAAGTAGAGAGCTGCAGACTGACTGGTTGATTTTCAATGGGATCAGCAACACCACCAACATTACAGAGAGTTGTCAGGAGTTGGCTACAGAAGCTATTTACAAGTTTGGTTTTTGCTACATACTCAACTCTGTCATCAACAGCTATTTACTGTCCAGTTTAGAAGAAACGTTGCAACATCAGCATCAAACTCCAGGTAAGGCAACTCTTTTTTGTTTATACCACTTCATCTCTTCATCTTCAACTGAAGTTAGCATGCTATGCCGCTAGGACCACCCTGAGGCCGTGGAGCTGCTCAGACCTCGTATCACAGCTGTCTGCATGGTAACTGCAATGACTGAGGCTCTATCCATGGCAGGTAAGTAAACTGTTATTAACACTAATGCTAGCTAAATTGCAGTAGCCAAAATTAATAATGGCTTACACTAGGAGATTTTTGATAAACATTTAACAGCAACCATAGCACAATGTAAGACTCACTGTCCACAGCTATCTCTCAGATTCAACACTTCAGTCACAGCCACAGATGTTACTATATCTTACTACTACTAACCTTTGTACTGTATGAGTCAACTCGAGTATAGGGATATTAATGTCCTTTGTTCTTATTATGTAAATGTTTTAAGTATATTGTGCCAGAGGCATAATATAATTAAAACATGTGTTCACTTTATTAGTGTGAATGCTGATTTTAATATATATGATTTATTAGGTTTATTAGATTTTCAGTCTGGATGATCTAGAAGATCTAGAAGATCTTCATCAGGTCATCTGATGAAGGTCTTCTAGTTTGCGGGAGCTTTCTCTCCTTCTCCCAACTTTGTTGGCCTTTCAGTCCTCTCCTATGCACCTGTTGATTTTTTGAGGTGTGCATAAGTTCTCCATGTTTTTGTAATCTTTAATTTTACACCTTTTCCACACAAAAAAAATCATTCCACCTGGTAGAAAGAACACAAACTGTCAGATCTTAATTATTGAAGACATACGTTTCTTCACATCACATCACATCACATCACATCACATCACTATTCCACACATTTGGATAAAACTGTCAACACACAACTTTGTCTAGAAGTGAAACCCTTTCATCCTGAGATCTAAGTGCTTTTCAGTTTGGTGCTTTTGTTCCTCCATTGTTGTGTAGTGTCGGTTCAAAGGGAAAGGATTAGCTTCAGATTTCCATTCTGTGATTAGATCAGAAAATGTACTGTATGGTGCCTGAATATATGGAGCTATTTGCATGATTCTCACACACACTACCTGGATTCAAAAACAGGGAAAATCTGTCACCGCAGCATTTTTGTCATGCTAGCATTTCGCCCTCCAAAATGACATTGTCTTAATAAAAACAAATAGCAGCCTCACTGCTTTTGTTTTTCTGCTGGTGTGTGTGTGTGTGTGTGTGTGCGGACGGATTATGTGTTATGCTTGTGTAACAGATGAATATTGCAGCACAAATTGATCACTCTGTAGAGTTAGATATTTGATTAAACGCTCAAGGCTGATTTCCGCAACAGCTCCTGTATAAGTCATGAGTGCACTTTGGGGGAAGTTAAAACTGTGGAGAAAACAAAAGCCATTCATTTACCTCATTAGTGTGCGTGGAAAATCTTGACATGCTTTGAAGAGAATGTGCTTGTGTAGCTAAATCAGCTTAAGGGCTCAAAGCAGACATACAAGGGAGGCAACCAAACATCCTCCCAAAGTGATAAACAACCTCGCCTCGGTTGGGAGGACTGTAAGAAGAGACTTTGCTCCATTTCTCAAGTATTATTATTATAAGTTCCACAGTTAATCTTCATGTTTGCCTTCAAGCAAGCATTAACATGGCTGATGACAGGTTTCTGCTGACTCTCTGACGACAGAGCTCTGTGGTCTGACATGCACGCACGTGAAGTACAACACTCAGCTGCTCACACACACGCTTACGAGGTCTGCAATGGGAACAACTGCATCAGTGCCATTTATGAGCAGAACAAAACCAATCAAAAGCGTTGAGTCCTCAGTTCAATGGGCTGACACTTTAGAGGCGGAAAATATTTCCTCAAACGTCAAAAACAAAAACTTCTCAGATTCCCTGGCATGGCAGGTTAATTCTCCCCCTTCCGCATGAAATCTTTGTTTGTTTTGGCAATGTACTGCAGCATGCCGCAGACACGTCTCTCAGTGATATAAACCTCATTAAAATGATTTGCCCGAGCTCTGTTATTAATCAAGCAAAGCAAAATGACAAGTGGGAAATAATTTTTTACGGAGGAAATCTCAAAACTAAAGTGCTGTTGAGGACACGTGCTTCCTGAACATCTCATTTGGTTAACTAGCCTGGCTCTTTTATCAACACGCTGTTCAATCTGGAAACAAGCACTTTTGTATCATTTGGCAGGAGGGAGCCAGTGATTATATGAGACTGGCTTCAGAGGGATAAAGTCACAGTTATATTCTGTCATTATTTCAGTTTTCCATGTGTTCCAACAGGAGCTTTCTGTGTTATGAATCACTTATATTTGTGCATTGTCTGTATTCAGCTGGATACACTGAGGTTCACACTTTCTTTATTGGAGTTTAATTCTCTTTAACTTAACCCAAGGGAGAATGTAGCAGCTTGACTATTCTTGCCAGTAGATATGGAGTCTCATCTCTGATAGGTGTCTCTGAGGCAATGCAATTATATTATTACTGTATAGTGAAAGAGCTGGGAAGCCCTGCTGTGTATTACCTCCTTTATCCAGACATATATTGTACATAACCACATGATGGCAGTACTGCATCTGAAATATTACAAACCCCAACACTGCTTTTGCTTTTGATGTCTCTTGAGTGCAGTGCTTTCATGCACATGGAGGTATGTGTAGTATAGTAATGTGCACTTTGGTACCCAATTTGCCGCCACCACCTGTCATGTTTCTGTTTTGAGACTAAATCGCCCATGAAAACCATTGCAAGTCTTCTAATTAAGCTATACGCTGGCGTTGACATGAATTATGCAGCAGCTTTAATGAACTCGAATCAATAAACACTGGATCTATAATGAAGCCAGTCACACAAGCCGCTGTGGGCACAGTGGTTCTCTAACCTTGGGGTTATATCTCTACCCGGCTGACACAATGGCTGAAACATTTCGGTTGATGAAATAATTCTCTTCTCTGCTCTTTCACATGTTTATATCATCATAACGCCACCCCCCACCCCCACAACTCTAATGACAGCATACTGTCGATGTATTTTTAATGTAAAAACACATCAAGGGCTGAGGCGAACATCTGGGTGCGGATGCTGATGGACAGGAGGAGGAAGGAGGTGGGCTGAGATGAGAGTGTTAAGAGCAGATGAGGAAATGCAAAGATATTCCACTCATTAATGTAACAGATTGACTTTTTTTTTTTTCAATTTTAAATAATTGAAGGAAATCGGAAAAAAAACACATTAAAAAACCCCTATAATTATAATTTCATAACAGTCGAAAATAGCCTGAGACTTACACAAACAATAACATTCACTTTCACTTCACACAACTCAACTGGGTGGATATCTACCTGAAAAAAACACTGTGTTTGAAGCAATTATATTTCAATGGCTCACAGCCCTAATAATCATCAGCAGCATCATCACCTTAATCATACAGATTTGCCTTTTCCTTTGCTGGCATGAGAACAGAGTTTTGAGCTTTTTGCTATTCATTCGTATTGTATTGTTGGTTGTTTGTTCCTGACAATGCCTTCCAACTGTGAGCACAGCCATCCAAGGTTGAAACCCACGTTGCCAACTTTCTTGGCTGAGCAAAAAAGTCAGATGTCATCACACAGTGGTTTGAAATTCAGTACGTTTCAAATGTCAAAGCACAACAATCCAACTTGTTTGTATTAGAAGAGCAAATGATCAGCATGAATAATAATGATATCCCTCCAAAACAGCTTTAACTGCCAAGATATGAAAATTCTCCCTCATGATCTAAAGAAAAAGTAGTTGTTAGTTGCTGCATGTGAGGATTGAAGATGCCAAGCTCACTGTGAGGAATCCACCGACAATGTCTTTATTTGGCAACAGGGTCTGGAAATTAATGGAGAAAATGACGCATGGGAGGATATGCATTAATATTTTGGCTACTAATAGTTGCATTTATCTTTCTATCATTCAGCACAAACTATACAAACATGCCCACATAAGTACAGCTACAACTGCTTTATCCATTCATGTCTGAAAAACCCTGCTGGTGAATAAACCTCCAACCTTCAGAAATCCTTCTAATTTTCCTGTCTGCTTCAACAGGAGCAAAGCTGTGCAGCTACTATCTGCAGATCCCAATAATGCAATGTAGCTTCTCAGATATAAACAACAAACATTTGAAGGGAAATCATTTGTGCTTTCAATAAACCAGCAGGTTTGAACTCTGCCAGTTCAAAACTGCTTGGCTTCTTTATCAATAAAGGTGTATCTCACATCAGAGTTACGCCAACCTTCTTTGTTTTTTACTAAGGATTTTACTCACTTTGGAGTAACTCTCAGAGCTCCAACAATATTGAGAGTCTTTTCACACTTTCCTCTTCTCGTCTCTCGTCGCTGGCAGCTCTCAACAAC
>OMNW01002113.1:12082-24981 GCA_900303245.1 Selene dorsalis | reverse complement strand
TGCTTTAAGCCCAGCCATCACACCACAGTCGATAAATACACTGAAAAACCTTGTGCTCTGCTATGTGGAGCAACCTGGGGGCATAGCATTTGTGGTGAAAAGCATGGCTATGGATTAATTTAGCTTTTTTTTGTGTCATAGATTGTGGAGGATTGGCTGTTTAATGGGTTTGAATACGATGGGTTTGACTTTCGCAGCTATCGAGCCCTCGCGAACGACCCGTTTTTTGACTGTCTGTACGGCCTGTCAATAATAATGACTGTCCCTGCCTTGACGGCATCAGTACGAAAGTGTAATTATCTGTCAAACGTATTTCAAGGTCACACAGTACCAGATAATAGTTAACAAGCCCCAAGAATCCCTCTGTCAGGAGAGGAAGCTGTGACACTTGTGGAAATTATTGATTCCAGACGGATCAAAAGCAGAACAAACGAGTGCAGCACAAAAGCACATCCACTCCATCGTGTCCAGGAGTACACACCGGACACATGTTGTCACACATCAATACAAACACACGTTACAATTCCAGAAGCTGAGTCCTAGAGGAATGTGTGTTTTTGGCTGCAGCTGTGTTTTCTGATCTTTACTGACTTAATGAAACGAATGTTGAGCACAGCGTTTAAACAATGTTGAAATCCTCAGTTTGCTTGTTACACAAATGTAGCACTGATTGCTATTCAGGATCACCTAGAATGGTGCAGGTGTTATCCAGTGTCATGAATAAATACCTGTTAACACTGGTATAATAAACAATTAGGGTGTGTATTGGGGAATAATTCAGACTGTGTTCAGTTTGCAAGAAATATAAACATGAGGGGGCTTTGAGGTCTTTGAGGAATCCTTTTGTGGGTCTGTCTATTTCTTGCAGCTGTTTAGTTCTTCACCATCATCTGTGTTTCAGTGTATACAGGTCCTGGCTGCTACTAATCTCCCTGTGTTCCTCTCCACGGATACCTCTTGTTTTGCTTGATGTTTAGCTCCGCACTTTACAGCACTTTATGCACTCACGTACCTCAAACATCCACACCACACACCACTCATCTTATGTATTTCAAAGGCTGGGATGGGTTTGATTCCCTCTCTGAGTGGCCTGCATGTTGTCCCTGTACCTGTGTGGGTTCTCTCCAGGTTTTCTGGCTTCCTCCCACAGTCCAAAGATATGCACACTTGGTGGATTAGTGACTCTAAATTGCACATGAGTGTGAATGTGTGTGAGGTTGTTTGTCTCTAAGTCGCCCCTGTGATAGACACTTGACCTGTCCAGGGTGTACCTCGCCCTCACCCGATGTTAGCTGGGACCGTCTCCACCCTCCCTGCAACCCTGCATGGATAAGCAGTATAGACAATGGATAGATACATTTAATCTGGCTCTCGTAATTTTAATAAAACAGTCGTCATTAACTTAAAGAGGAACTATACAGGATTTTCACCTAAACTGTGCTACATTTTGACCTTAATTAACCATCTTCAGAGTAATTGTGATGGTTAGATAAATGACTTGTAACTTGTCACAGGGAGAACAGAGGCTCTCTGTCTTCAAGGTAATAACAAATAACTTGAGTTGATTCTACAAAAGTGCAAGACTATCCCTTGTATGATATTTCACACTTCACACTTCACATTAAAACAGAACCACAACATGGTTAAAGTATTAGTGAGCCTGATGGGACTAACAGATGGGGTACAGCACTGATCTGCTAGAGTAACATGTGCGTATGTTATAAATCAAATGTCAATATGGTGTTTATTTGCTCACCGGCCCTTACAGCACAAGAAAGGGTTTCTTATGCTAAAATTAAAATCACACTCTATTCTACAGAATGACTTTTGAGTATCAAGGAACTGTCAAGGAGTTATTTGTATACTCGTTCCAAAGAATACATTAATAATCCCCTAATTATTACTTGTGTTTAATGTCTGGTTTCTAGGCACAACTGAGAGTCGTGTTCAATAATACCCTTGTGGGCAATGTTTCATTCCACCTGAAGCCTGCCTCCACGACTTAAAGAAAGCTCACACCTTTAGACCAGCAGGTAGTGAACAGGATAATGGACACATCAGTACATAAAGCGCAAGCTCTCAACATTTACATACTAATTTATGCATATACAGTACATACGAGGATAGGCATATGTTGCTCACAGCTTAAAACTACTTAATATTCATCACACATGCCTTGCCTATTTCCATTTTTGCCTGCATTAATAAACAAGCATAAACAAGCTCAGTGCTAGTATCAGGTTCATCTTTCCTGTTGCTGATGAGTTTAAAGTATGAAACCCAAGTCGAGTTAGGAAGTGCACAGAGGGAGGAGGAGACAGTCAGAGAGAAACAGGGGATCAGCTTTCAGACCTACTTTCTTTGTGATCTTAAAATGTATTTTTCGGCTCATTCTGTCGACTTTGTTGCATTTTCCTGTTGGAAAAGCAAGTAAAGAGTTTTCTATCCACCACTTAAAGTGTAACATCTATTTGCATAATGTATATGCCTATAGACAGATTGTGGTTCATTTGTAAATCTCCTTGAACACACAAGTATACGTCATTCAGAGAACACCATGCTTCTAGTTAATGTTTTCAAACGGTTAGAGAGAAATGTGGATGTGCTTCAAAGACACGCAGAAGGTTGAGAATTAATAACAGTAAAGTCCTATGTGTGTGTACTGAGTGATGCAAGCTTCCTGATGAAGGGGTCTGGGTTGCTCGGCAGCCTGCCACTTGGAAACCAAGGGAGAAGGCACCCGAACACAGAGCTCCCAGTAAGTGACTCCAGGCCCCCCAGTGGTCATTGAGGACTGGCCTTATTTGTGTACACTTTCTGAGTCTTCACCAGTATCTCCAGCTCATCACTTTTGTTGGGCAGAGAGTTGACATTTCCCATGATGACTGATGGCAGAACGGGCTTGTATCACCATTTCCTGGCCTTCAACTCTGGACCAGCACGGAAACGCCTCTTTATCTTGGCTGGAACGGGGTGATATTCCAGATTTATTCTGTTTCAGTGAAAAAAAAAAGCTCTTCTCTTGAAAAAACTCTCCACAGAAAGGACACTTACTTCCATAAACCAGTGGCACCGCAACACAGGCAGTGTCTTTGTCTTTCTTCAGAGTATCTGGCTGGTGACTTCAATATCTAGAACCCTGGAGAAAAAACTCATTGTGCCAGTGTTGTTCTAAAGTCATGTCTGCACTGCAGCTACTTCAACTTTGTTTGCATCAGTCCTCCAGACAGTGAGGAAGAATGCTATATAATAAGGGTTACAGATGTAACTAAGGTTTGATGACTCCTGGATGATGTCAGGTCCCTGTCACTCAGGATCTAGACAAGAATATTCTAGATGAGACACAGAGTGGGCCACAGGCCACTTTATCAGGTTGCTTGCATCACCTTGGTCCCACCTCAGACTTTGATGGTGTCATCTCCTGTGCATGTGGCTGATGTTTATCTGGGTGGAACATCTCCGCTGGTCATCCAGAATCTTAGTCTTTTGTTTATTTGCATTTCTTATTACAACACCTCTAATTATTAATCACTGATAAATCTTTTATAAACAGCTTCTAAGTAAAATCCATACAAAAACTAACGAGTACAGTTGTGTTATTTTTGCTGGCAGCAGTGTCACTGCTGTTTCCCTGGCAACATCATTGTGACGACAGAACCAGGGGCTTTAGCCTTGGAGGTATTTATATAGTACTGAATTTAAATAAACAAGTTATGTGTTAATTAGGGCACCAAAGTGAAAGTGAAAATTAAAGTGTCCAATTAAGAAGAAAAAGCAGAGTTTAAATATAAGTGTACAGAGGAAGAGCAGATTTGAGGTTTAAACTTGGCTGTAATGAAAGCCTCAGAGATCATACAGAAGCTTGTGTTACAAAGCAGGCTTAAGTTCGGCTGATGCCTTGGCTGATGCTGCCACTGATAAGCTGCAGGAGCGATCACCTTTTGTCTTTGTAGCTGTCATGGAGGTTTTCACAGTCTCTGCGGTGAAGCACACTGCAGGAAGGAAGTCCAAGAGTAACACGATAAATGAAACACTTCAAACTAAGACACGAGTGGATGTTTATCAAAGTTAGAAGTGATGGAGCAAACCCGCCTGACTACAGAGGGGGATACTGTAGGGCAAGAACAACAGGATCATGCAGGGCTTGGAACAAAGGGGAGGAAAACAGTGATGTGAAAAACGAGGAGCCTTACAGATCGTGCACAGTCATGACGACAAGGAAACGTGAGAAATTAAGAATTCAATCAATTCAATTCAACTCTCAACCACCCCCCCCAAAAAACCCCATATTATTTCATACAAAAACTGAACAGAGCACAAACAAAAAACAACATCAACCAAACTTCTCCTCAAATATGTTGAATATGAGAAACAGACTATACAACACCATCATACCAAAACCTTTTACTGAAGCCTATTTCTGTGACTTCATTGCCAATGATCCCTGCTGTGTTTATAGCTTGATAAATCATAAACTGAGCTAAAAGCAGAGTGATGATGGAACAACCAGATCATCATCCTCGCACTGACTGTTACTCTTCCATGTGACAGATTTGTCCTATCAATTACTCTTCCCACAACTTTATATACTGTATGTATAAAAGGAAAGAGGATACTCAAAAGCTAGGAACATCATGATGGGGAGGCTGTTACCATGACAACCGTGTTATCTTTCAAACTGAGACACAACAACCAATTGGACGTATGTATGACATCAATGACATAATTCCCTGTTTTTTTCATCTCCAGTGTAATATTGCCATCACCACTGGCCACCACAGAAACACAGTACAAACACAAGAGCAACAAAAAATCAGTTCGGTACAGAGCAGCAAACATCCCACACTCCTGGACAAGTCTCCAGAGTTTTCAGCACAAACACACTGACTGATTAAAAAAAACAACAGCAACAACAGTTGAGATAAACATGCAGTGCAAAGAAAACTGCTGAAGGTATTCTACAGACTGGGAGAATATTTCACAAGCTGGTGCTGTTGGCTCTGGAGGGCAGGACTTCAGTGTAGTAATGGAGCAGTTTTATGGTTCTGTGAATAAAGAGGACCTCTAAGTTTTCAATGAAAGACTACATCAGGACATTTGGCTTTTAAAAATCAACCCTTTTCCAGAAGTGGTACCTGCACATCACTGTAAAGCAACTGTTACTCTGTCTCTTTCTTGGATGACAGGGGCTACGAAATCTGACCGCTGACTTCTGTGGATGGCTACATCTAATCCTGCTCTCTGTGATTAGCAAGGAAGGTTTGTTAGTGCATTCAGAGCTGTGAATGATGAGGGAGCAGTCATTACCACAATGTCAACTAATGTCATTGTACAGGCTCTACTGACAGGGGACTGTACTGGAAGGATTTATCCAGGGGGCATTGAGGGATTTGAGTTTAAAAAACAAGTGGGAAAAAGAGGGCCATTTGGGGACATGAGCAGTTGGTGTGTGTTACTGTGTCCACCTCCACTGCTGGGCTCCTGGCAAACTCATCTTACAGAGGTGGTGAGTGTTAAATGGGATCCTTCTTGTAAAAATGTAATTACTGAGAGAATGAGAGAATTAAAAAGGAAAACACACCAAAGACTGACTGACGCCAAATATGCAAAGATGCACTGGTGGTTGTTGTGAGAAGTTGTTAATAAAACAAATACAGCTCTGACAGGAACAGACACGGGAAACAGCCTAAGGGTCAATGAAGTGCAGACAGGCAGGGGTCTGAGGACACAAACAAACTCATGGCTGAAAAAGTTCAGTTCACTCAGAACCAGACTCAATCTGAGCCTCATCACTGGTGCCACTGACCTTAAACAAACCTCTCCACAGATACCACTTCCATATCTGAAAGATCCAAACATGGACGACTTGTGCTCACAGCAACCTGACCATACCACCCGTCTCGGACATGCATGGTTTAGCTAACACACCATCAGACTCTACTCAGGACGCAGTCACCTCAGACCCTGCTGCTCACCGGGGGTGGTGAGGCTACTAGGAGCTCACCGCACATGGAGAGATTGTACAGTGCACCACAGTAAGGCATGTACACTTACCGCCCATCTTTGATGAGCTTCAGTTCACACGGACTCAATTTATGGGCAGGGTGGTGCAGTGGTAAGTACTGTCGCCTCACAGCAGGAAGGCTCTTTCTGTGTTGAGTCTACATCTTCTCCTTGTGCCTGTGTGGGTTTCCCCAAAGATGTGCAGGTTACTTGGCAACTCTGAATTACTCTGACTCAATTCTTCATAGATAAACAGAAAAATAGAGTCTGTATATTAGCTACAACAGATTCTAATCAGTGTGTGTGGAGAAAAAATGTGTTTTAGACACTTTCAAAAATGCGGCTGGTTTTAGTGCCCTGTCCCTTTAAATACAAATGAACCACTGCGCCCCGCCCCTTCTACCAGAACCAGTACTCACAGGTAGGGATGGTATTATGCAAAAAACTAATGACATCATTGTCTGACAACCGAGGAAACAGCTAACAAAGCCACATGGATTTCAACCATGGAGCCTGCAAATTATAGATTTCTTTGTCAATTCTCACATTCTGGGGGGAAGTCAAGTCAAACATGCAATTATATGTTAAAAAGCCTTCAGAAAGTGATCTTTCCATAATATGTCCCCATTAATGTCTTGTAGAAAATTTGTGTCCTCAATCTCAGATTTTATATCATCATAGCTTCACCAACATCCAGACTTTGAAATATGAGTGAAGATGTAAGATGACATGGTTTGATGTTAGTTTATGGTACGGATTTACTGAGCGGCTTTCTAAGGAGCAACAAATGACTTGGTTAGAAAAGTGAAACTCAAGGCCAAACAAATGTATTATGTGTTACTATTACAAGGCAGCCTGTGTTGTCTGATCAAGTTAAAATGGTAGCATTCTAATGTGGTGTCTATTAGCCGAAGGTATCATTTGTATAACAGTGTCTAACTGTGGTTCATTTTGGATCTGATGTGGGACTGTGTTTGATTTGTAAAAGTATATTTGAATATTCTATTTGGTCTCTAAATTAGGGTATAATTTGGTGCAATAGTCGCTAAGTATGTTTATTTTGGATCTAATATGGAATCAAATGCATTTTCCAATTACAGCTTAATTTACATGTATGGTGTCTGATTAAAGAGTAAGTAGTGTTTGTTTACTGTCTAATAAAGAACACATTTTGTCTCATTTGATACAAAGTACAGCTTGTTATGTCTAATTGTGTAAATCAAAGTACGATGGCAAAGAGTCTAGAAAGTGTAGAAGACCAGACTTAGTTGGAAAAAAGTTTGAAGCGTGGAGGCGACTGTGATTATCTGAGCAGAATATGATGTACTGGCATCACCATAAATCCCAGCCAGTGGCGAGGTTGTCGACCGTGTTCAGCTACAGCTGCACTGTCACGCATCCTGTCAGAATTCGGAGTTAGTCTTTCTCTCCTGAGGTTGACATGCTTGGCAGTGCACCCGATCATGCAAGTCCTTGGCTTGGGAGCTAATAGTAAACAAACATAAATTAATCATTAACCTTCGATAAAAAAACCCACACTGGCTTTGTATGTGAGTCCGGATAAGTGGGGAAATAAGTACGATCAAATATGAAATGTGAACGGACAGTTTGGTGAGCCTAAGGATTGTTAGCTCACACGGGTCGGTGAATTATGAATCTGGCAGCTATCCAGTAAACACACTGGGGGGTCAGGTTGTAGAAGTGGCCTGTTTACTTTGCACTGTGGCTGGAAGATGAGTTTGCACATGAATTAAGGAGGCTTAGGGGCACACACAAATGATTACGCCGTGGAGGAGGTGAGAATGCTGAACCTTTTCTTCACGTTTAAAAAAAAACCTTCCAGTATTTTTCATGTCTTATCTGGACCTTCCTCTGACTTACAGCTGAAAATAATGGATGAACTGAGGAACTGAGGGTAATGTTCTCTTATCTAACTTCTAATATGTTAATGGTGTAATAGCAGCTGGTCATGTGTGATACTGAAGTGAAATGACATTAATGGGGCAACTTAAAGGAGACATATTATGCCCCTTTTCCACAAATTAAAATAGTTTCCAGGTGTCTTAAAGTCATGTCTGTGACATGCTTTGGTCAAAATACCGCAAGGATCAAACATCACAGCTCTTTTCATCCGCTCAAAACAGCCCTGTTCAGAACGGCCGGTTTCAGTGCCTGTCCTTCTAAATGCAAATGAACCACTGCTAGCCCTGCCCCACCCCATCTACTGGTACCAGTACTCACAGGTGGGGTGGTATTATGCAAATTCAAAAACTAATAACATCATTGTCAGACGACCGAGGAAACATCTTGAAAAACCACACGGATTTTAATCAAGGGAGCAGATTACAGATTATTTTGTCAATTCTCACATTTTGGGGGCTGAAAGGCAAGACGAACACCCAAATATATGTTTAAGAGCCTTCAAAAAGTGATATTTCCATGACATGTCCCCTTTAACACCACACACTCAACTTATTATTTTATGATAAGAGAATACACTTTCCAGAACATGCGCTTCAGCTGGGAGCAGCAAAGTGGGAGCTCTGAGTTTTTCCTCAACCTTTGCTTTATTTTTGTCGTGTTTTGTCAACTACTGATGGATACTTCTGTGGGGAGAGGAGATTCTCCAGAGAGGAGCTTCTTTCACTAAAAATGGAGCAGATCTGGAGGATGCAACCCCTGTTCCAGCTGAGATGAAGAGGTGTTTTCATGGTTGCCATGCTGTTGGTGCAAAGATGAAGGCTTGGAAGTGGAGATGTACTATTGGTCCTTTGTGTTGTCAGTCATTATGGGAAATATCAACTCTTTGTCCAACAAGAGTAATGAAGAGCTGGAGATGTTGATGAAGTTGAAAGTAGACATTTTTCAAATCAAAACAAAACTTGTGTACATCCCACCCAATCGCTATGCTGAAGTTCCATCTGAAGTTCTCCATGAAGTCGTTGCTAGGATACAGACTAAACATCCTGAGGCACTTCCTATCTGGAGACTTCAATCATGTTTTCCTGATGGATTCAGTGAGGGATGTGGTGGAGAGATGCGCACTGGAGGCCATTCTGGATGGATCATTCACTTCATGACACCTTGATGGACCAGGAAAGCAGCGGAGGTGAACGGCTCCTCTCTCTTTGCTGCAGGATGGAGAAATATAGAAGATCCCTTTTACCTTTAGCCATCAACCTTTTTTTGATTCCTTGATTCCAAATGGTGATGAGCTGACAGACAAATAAATTTCCCTTTGGGGATTAATAAAGTAACTCGTATCGTATCGTATCGTATCGTATCGTATCGTATCGTATCGTATCGTATCGTATGGTAGAGGGGATATTACTGATGCCAGATAAAACATGTTTGGTTATTTGCTACAACTTACTTCTAATTATAAATATATATATATATATATATATATATATATATATTGAAAAGGCCAAAAATGAACTAGCTCTGGAATGAGCAGACCAATGACAAGTTCCTCCCTCAAGGCTTCAGGTCCAGAGGAAGGCCAGGGGCAGCTTGGTGGTGATAAGTCATTGTCTTATTAGCACCACGGACAGCTCCTCAGTCAAGCTGCTGGAGAGTCAGTGGAGCAAAGTCAGTGATATAATGCACACAAAAAAAGCAATCACAAAGCAACTACAAACTGATAAAACGCAACTACATAAAGAAGCACACTGACCACAAAGAGACACGGAGCAACTTGTGCTGCTTTCAGTTTCTAGCAGTTCAGTTTCTCCTCTCTACATTTCTGTGTCCAGACCAGGAGTTGCCATTGTTCCCTAATCTGTCTATAGGCAATTTGTTGCACCGAATAAACAGTTAAGTATTGCTGGCAACCTGGTCTTAACACCTTTTTTTACAACCCCTCACTCCCATTCAAGTTTCTAAACCTGCTTCTTCCTCTCTGATATACACCCTATCCCATCACTTACTGAAGAAGAAACACAAACTCCACCCCCCGCAAGAGTTCCTGCACTGTCTCCAACAGGAGCTGAAGTACGGGGTGTGTTGGCTGGAAGCTGGGTCTCATGAATGTGCAGCCACATGCACTCAGAGTTTACTCAAGGAGTTGGGGATTCATGCTGACGGATTATGGGCTCAGCCAGTGAGTCCTGAGTCAAGGAAAAAAGAACAGACTCAGAATATGCAAATGTATCTCTTGCCTGCGTATCAAATATGGGTATACGTCGTGGCATCAGTCTCATGTTTGTGATTTGGTTCACTCCCCTTTTCTACTTATTTAAATTAAGCAAAAACTGGCACCATTTGGCCTCTGAAAAGCTCAGCAGACCATCTCCATTAAAGACAGCAGGGAGATGGAATTAGATGAATGTCAATTCTGCTGGAAACATTTCACATCGTTCTGGGTTACTGTCCTCCTCTTGTTTCTCTACATTTCTACACTCCCCCAGTTTCTACGTCAGTTCTTCTGACGGTTTCAGAGAATCTGACTTTGTCCAATTTGTCTCAGAAGACCCATTTCTTTTCATTTTATTTCATAAGAGTTGGATTCGCTGGCGAGGAGTGGTGCCTGCTCTGTAAAGGCCCACTCCTACAGCAACAGGAGATGACTGGACATCATATGTAGCTCATATTGATTTGGCACTCTTTCTTTGAAAACTGCCATAGAAAGAAATGCGTGTGTGTTTGGGATTAACTTGCACTGGCACACAGTGTGTAGAACTGAGAGGTTATTGTCTACACATGTATTCATCCAGAATTAGGGATTTTTCTTTGTGATGTTCATGCAGAAACTGACAACTGACTGACAGACGGTTGTAGGCAGAAGCCAGCAGGCATCCCAGCCTCGTGCAGAGCAGCCGCAGTTATGACGAGTGCCCAGCAGTGTTTCTGTTGGGTACAGCAGCTTTAATGAGTAGGCTGAGATACTGAAGTCCTAGGCGTAACAGAGCCTGAGTGCAAGTTGAGAGAGATGTCTGCACTCTGAAGAGACGTCCTTTTCGTATAGAGGAGTCTGTCTCGGTGAGTGGGTTCGGATAAAGAGTCCAACAAGAAGTTGCATGTAAAAAAAAGAAAAAGGTAAAATCCAAACATGGTGGGATGCGGCGAAAACAGTGTTTCCTTTTTTATTGCGAGAAAGAAAATCAGTGCAGAGCACAAGATGGGGGGAGATTTAAAGGGTGTTCAAATATTTACTCTGGTGGTCCATATGCTTTAAACAGAAGAAACGACCGCTGAAGTGTTTGGTAATTGCTATTCTCAGTATGAACACGAGAGCTGGTCATTTCGGTTTCAGTGTGCTCGCAGCTCATCTGCCGTGGCCTGGAATGGCTTCGGCACCAACTGAACATTATCACAATAAGGTGACACACAGGCATTACGCGCTCTTGCCGACAGACCGTGACCGTGGCCATTATCGGCTCCCCTAGCACTGTCTGAATAGCCGGTCCAGGTTATTATCTGGTGGAGTAGTTGGCTTTTGGCTGGAAGGAAAAAAAAGAAAAAAAAGGAATTTCAGGCAACAGAAAAGCAGGGCAAAGACACATACTTTTGCTCTTTCAATGGATCTGTAGCCAGGGGAGAAATTGTTGCAGTCAAAGTTACATGAGGCATGCAGTTCGACTCATTTTCTCTGGAGTGCTCACAGATTTACCTGTCTTTATCAGGAAACAGCTTAAGTACGGGCTGTTTAAGAAATCTCTCACAAGCCCATGTGAGAGATTTGTGCACCTTCACAAGAAAAAAGGATAAAAAATTAAATAACACCTTTCCAAAAAACGCCTCCAGTCTACATTACTTTTGCTAAATAATGGTCTCTGTGCAAGTGATGACACCTGGATAATTAGTTTAACACATAATAAACTGCTTGTTGCTTATGTGTTCAGCTTTTTGCTCCAAAGAGGAAGAAAGAGTTATATCAAATTTAAAATGTTACCTGGTCTCACTGTGAGGCTTTACTTTTAGATTATAAAAGTAAATGATAAAGATTATTTTTGATATGTTTCAAAAAGACATATTAAGCCCTTCATCATCATCACGTCATCATTCATTTAACCTGAAAACATGAAAGATACCGAGCTAAACCCATGAGGACTGGATGGTAAACAGACCAGTTATTGTGCTGCACATTTTCCTTTTCATCTTCCTGGAGGCCAGTTTTAGCAGCTTTTATTAAGCAGTTTTAGCAGCAGCGAAGACCTGGATCAAAGATAAGAGCACTTCATCAACTCTTTTTTTATTATCTCTCTAAAGGACTTTTGACAGGAGCTCCACAGGAATCCAAGCACAGTGTGTTTGTTTTGCTTGTGTCCACTCCTTTTACGCTTTTAAGACCCCTCAGTTATTTGTCAGATTCTCTGAACCTGGAATTTTAACAGCACCATTATCACGACCTGCATCACGAGCAACCCTCAGCTCAGTCTCTATGAAATAAAGATCATGTCTCCTTTTTTTTGTACCAAATCACACTTTCAAAAAAAGTATGCATTATTATTATTATTATTATTTTTTTAAATAAAATGACATGTTATCTGATTACATGAAAGGATTTGAATGTCTAGTTATTGCTCTTTTCAAAATTAAAGTCCCTGGATTTGGTAAATAACATGAGGAACCCAGCAGGAGAATTATTCATGATTTTCCGCTCTTCCATGTTTGCTTGTGACCACAACAATCTTAAATGTTCCATTTCCTCTGATTGGTGATGACATCCATTCAAAACCAAACCAGTGTGACAAAAAATGATTTTGAGGGCTTTATATTACAGGTGCTTAAATTGCTTCTGCCTCTGGCTATTTCCTGGTAATGAGTATAAATGAATTGAAAAATGTAGATGGAACTGAACCGCCAGTGGAGAAATTGATTCCACAGTGGCTGACATATCCAAGCTAAAAAACAGAGATGGAATGGAAGAGGCTGAGACGAGGGGTGGGGGGGGT
>OMNW01002110.1:3978-16460 GCA_900303245.1 Selene dorsalis | reverse complement strand
GTCTTAAGATTACACCAAAAACGTTCAAGTCCAAGGAGGAGATGAAAATGCTAAAAGAGGGTGGGATAAACAAACTATGCTCCTCCCAATGGGAGTGTGCAAATCTGTAAATAAAGCCTTTTTGTAGAGGAAGAGGAGGAGGAGGAGGAGGAGGAGGGAGGAGGAGAGAACCACGGGGCAGTATATTCTTACTGCTAATCACACTGTCTTTTTATGTGGTCAAAAGCTGAGATTGTAACGCCTCCAGGGGATAACCAGCCCTTTATGGATTAAAATCATAAATATCCCTTCTTGTTGCAAGGAGCTCATTTCTTAAAATAATAGTGTTGCATTATTAAGAGAGGGGAAAAATTGCTCTGACGGTGGGAGGTGAGGGAATGCAGCCTGTAGAATGAATGAATGAATGAATGAATACATGAATGAGTGATGGACATTACCCCGAAATGACCTTATGATAGTCAAATCTGATATTCATGAGGAGATTTACAGGCTCCATTCCTACTATAAAACTGTAATTTTAATAATACCTTTATAAATATATAATTTACAAATAAATGAAAAGTCACAGAAATTGATCGGATGTCACTCCTCCACAGTATTTACTTTTTAGCCTTTAGGGCCTCAAACACACGCAGGTGAATGTGTGGGATGGATTTGATCTGGGGTAATGTCAATGTAATGTGAAAAATAAGTCAGTTTATGTGATTAATACATAATTCTGAACGTTTCATAATTATCATTCATTTGTAATAAAGTGAATATGATCCCTGCGTGTTAATGAATGAATTATTTTTTGTGATTGTGTCATCCAGCTATTCCCAGGCTGCATGGACAAATTACAATATATTACTTCCAAAGAAAACTGGCCAAAAATGAACAAAATCAACTCATAAATAGTTGAAATATACATCTATTCTATTGTAAAGAAGAAAAAAATAGAGTAAATACAAATGAATTGTCCGTCTTGCCTGCTTTTCTTGGCTTTTGAGACCAGTCAAACATGAATTTCTCATGAATCATCATAGTTTGCAAAGAAAAACCCACTTTCTGCTTGTCATGCATCACTCAGTTCATCCAATCTGTTTTTTCCCCCTTCAATATTTTGAATGCAACAACCTTACTGACCAGAGGAAGAACACTTCTAAAGATCTTTTAACCTCTAAATTAGCCGGGTTTTATTATTTTTCTTCTTCATTGATATTCATAATTTCTGGTATCTGTCTCATAGTCTTGCACAATTCAGGGGAA
The DNA here is from genome assembly GCA_900303245.1 of Selene dorsalis. Taxonomy (NCBI): domain Eukaryota; kingdom Metazoa; phylum Chordata; class Actinopteri; order Carangiformes; family Carangidae; genus Selene; species Selene dorsalis. The sequence goes on along the minus strand of OMNW01002110.1, from coordinate 15,212 downwards.
AACCATAGAGTTAGTCTTTTGCTGCTGTCTAATATGTGCAATGCATTGTAAGTGAGAGTATATCTCACAGTAGTGATGATGTCCATGGTTCAATATATCACTGTTTGTATGTGAGTCAGGGGTTTGTATGCCAAGTGTCCAAATAACATATTCTCTGCTTTAGACACGAGCACCTCATGTGTTTTGACATCCTGTGATTTAATATTATTCATTTTTTATGAGGTCAAGTAAATTATATTTGATATGTGTAGCTGATTTCCCCCCCTTTTCCTGTATGTGCATGAGTAACTGAAGACCCACATCTTAACGCAGCATTATAATACAGTCTCTTGATGTATTTTATAAGTGTGTCTGCTGGTTTATTACATATGCAGAGGCATCAGTGCACAGCAAAATGGAAAAATGCATCAATATATTCACAGAAAGGCAGGCCGTAGACAGCTCAGAAAATAAATCTACATCTGCCAGGCTCCATGCAAACAGCAGAGCCATTCTTAATGGTGAAACCATCGATGAAAACAGATAAAAATATTAAATATTCAGACATTCCTTTCACCCAGTATCAAAAGCGTCCAGATGTGGGAAGCTGAAGTTGTTATCATGAAGCCAACGACAGGCATTGAAAGAAATTCCTCTGAATTTTCAACCATATAAAAGTATTTTACGGCATGCAAATAAATGGTAATTTTTGACTATGGAGAAAAAAACATGCCAATAAACCCTATCATTTGGGACTAAAACTCCACAAACAGGAGACACTTTCAATTTGCTTTGCCTGTCTCCCCGCGTTAGATGCTTGCGATTGCCGCGAAATTAATCCATTTAACAATCTGTGGCTTAAATTTGAGGATTTCCAGTTTTTTTAGAATATCAATAAGTTCCAATTGAAGAGAGGATTCTTTTGCAATTCAGGCATGTGCAGGCGATAACGGCAGAGTTGGCATGAAGAGAGGCAAAGATGGATTAATTATGCAGAGAACATGGAAATTCTGCTTATCATCGCTTAGCAAAGGAGCCCAGCTCACATAATCAGAAAACGAGGATGAAAAAAAATAACAATGCAATGGCACCTTCCAGCCCATCATCTTACAAGTTAGATTTTTCCTGTAATTAAAAAGTAACATACAATTATATTCATATCTCATATGCAGACTATGAGTGGGTGTATACTAAATAATTGCATTGGGATATAAGGGCTGAAGTGAAAAAAAAAAAGGATGGATGGAAAAAGAAGTTAAAAAAAAATCTTGTTTCACAGGAGTATAGCTCCCCTGGGTTGGATTGAACTACTTAGAAACAGAAAACTTAAATTATCTTTGGAAAGCAAACAAAGACAAAGGCTAAAGAGAGAAGACAGAAGCTACTGTATATTTACTTAGTTATGTTTTTGAAATGTGCTCTTGGTGCATTTCGCAAACAAGAATAATAATGTCTAAAGGCAGTTCTGCTAAATCCCCTCTGAGGATGTATGATATGGAAAGATATATGCTGCATTTTGTTTCTCATTTCATGTCGTCTTTAGATTTCACCATCACAGTTGTGCTTTCCAGGGTGTCGAGGAGCTGTGTTCAGCCTGCCAGTTCTGTGAGCTGCTGCTAATATGTGCTGGGCTTATGCTTGCATTTCTCTTATTCCTTAAAGACGAGCAGATTAAACTGTTAATGTTGTAGTTGATTACAAACAGGCAAGAGGTTTAAAGCCGTCTTTTCTGGGACACCTCTGGTAGGGAGAAAAAAAAAAAAAACCCACAACAACACTGCGCAGGGAGGTCAGAGGTTAATGCCATAGCTTCTACAGCTGCAGATGAATCCATCAGATGATACAACAGGTTTTCGCTTAAGATTGTAAAATATTAAAAATCATGCACAAAATGTTTCCTGCCTCTGTCCTTACATGCGATCTCTTTCTAACATCTGGCTAATTAGACTTACAAGCTCACTGTGTTGATTTACAATTTTGAAACTTGTATATCAACAGCACACAGCGACTAAAAAATATCATGTCATTTCCTAGCAACGACACTTTGGAAGACATAACAGTGCCAAAATCATACATAACACAGTGATGTTTCCAATTAGGAAACACAGAACGAAAAACACGTAAGAAGTGTCATGATATGTTTCGCTCTTTGCTCTTTTTTCAAGTCAATACTGCGTCTGAAGTTACACCTCAATCACAGGGGAACAAGAATAGTACAGTATGTACATGAGATTCATTCCACTTCCTGGTCTGTGCTCGTTCCTTTGCAATGCTCTCAGTAAATGATGGACCTACTCCAGCATTTCACCCCATCCTGACTCTTTCAGCAGACCTCAAGAAGCAAATCCCTTGAAACTTCTTGAATCAGTCGGGTTTTTTTTTTTTTTTTTTTATCCGAGATAGCTTTCCAGTTCACTTGCAGATTGCAGCAGCCTTTCAGATGGCACACCTGTTGCTTGAGCCTTGATTTCGCTTTTTGATCAGAAGGCCGCCTGACAAAAGAGGCTGAAGAAGGGGCTGAAGAAGAGGGAGAGGCAAGAAGAAAAGATCCTTATCGAATGCTCTCCACCGGACAATGAATTTTCTCCACCATTCAAATGTATCTGCAGAATGCTTGAGTGATTCATTACAGCAGATTCTGAAGTGTGACAATGGACCTCAGAAATGAGTGATGGTATCTTTTTGCTGATTTCATTTCCCTGATCCTCCTTATCCCCCTGGCCTGTGTACCTCTATTAATTAGAAAGTGGGGATTTCCACTCATCAACTGATGGGTTTCATGCTCTGCTCTGTCACAAATCTCCTGTCCACGCTATCTCTCTCCTCCCAACCCATGGCTGCCTTGGAACGTACAAGACTCTGCTCCGGCTTCAATCTCAGCTGCAAGTCAGGGTGGCTTTGGCGATTCATAAATATTTATAAACCGATTAAGAGAGAATAATAAAGTTATAAGACAGTGGTTGGTTACCCTTGAACAGTGCTGTGGATGACTTCCTGAGGAGAGGGAATGCGATCAAATGTGGCTGAATCCACTCTACTGCTTATTTTTTGCTGCTGTTTTATTAGGTGCTTGTTCTTCTTCACTGTTTTGAACATAGAAACCACAAGTTCATTATTTTATTACTCACTTGAGCAACCACATCAAACAATTAGTGATATGAAATGTATAATGGTTAGAAACCATAAATATGCAGCCAAAGTGCAGCAGGATTGCAGAGTAACAGCAGGATGATGTAATGCAGAATTAAAAATGACAAACTGATGACATTATAGTTTCTATGTTTTGTTGAGGTAGACTTTGGTGTTTGGGTTTCCACAGATCTGAATCTATAACTTATACATTTTTAACTGGGTTTCTCTTATCTCATTTCTCTCATGTGAAAAACTGCAGGTCAAAAGTTTGAAAACAAAAAAGTAATCTTAAAAAAAAAATGGAGTCCTGATCCATTCAGTGGTTGAGGACTTTTTTTGAAACACTGTTTGGAGAGTTTGTCCCAAAACTATTGAAGAAGTTCACACAAAGGTGTCACCACTTGCAGGTTGCTTTGCTTTCACATTCTGTCCAGTTCATCAAACCAGCTCCGTGTGGTGCCCAAGTCTGGAGACTCTCTGCTGCTCTTCTATCATGTGATGGCTTCACACTCTGGTTCTTTTCTTCTGATGTGTTTTTTGGATCATTATCTTGCTGCAGGATGAACCTGAACCTCACCAACCAGCCTGTCTTCCTTTGTTACCTGCCTCTCTCTCACCAGTCTGACAGCAGTGTGCAGTACGACTTCCTGTTGTTGGACAGGGTTGTCCTAATAAAGCATCAGAGGGTGCAGCAGCACAGTTTGTTCCAACACTGCCTTTGTACAGACAGATGGTTTGTAAGCCATCAATCTGCAGGAATTGTTTTTATTGACATTCTTTAATTTCATTAATATTTTATCCTTTTTTTTTCTTTCTTTCTTTTTTATTAACCTTGGGTTGTTTACTACTTGCCTATGTAAGTGTTAAGTTATTTAAGTTCAGTTATTCGCTGGACTTGAGCTGATCGATATGAACTGGAAAAACTGGTGAGAAGTTCTTGTTCTTCTGAGTGGTGATATCTTTTTTTTTCTTCGTTTTAGAATTTATTGAAACCTAATATGTGGTCTGCAAGCATTTATTCTGGCGGAGTCCACAAGAAATGGAAGTGACTATAAAGGTTTTATATAGATGAATATATCCATCCACAGACAAAGAATTATGCTACATGTAGTCTAGATCCCAGAAAGGTGAAACTTCCTGAGGTCTCATGAACGCATTGTTATAAAACACCAATTACAGAACTTTATCACGTCATATATAATACATAATAATCTTTTTGTATATTTGAATGATAATTAGCTTGTACCTACTCTATAGCTTATGTTAATTGAATTATAGGACTTCTACTTGGACAATGACGTGCATTTCCTATGAAGCTGCTTTTTAAGGAAGTGTTGGATGGTTAATTGGGATTTTGAGAATGTGACAAATCTCAGGGCTGCTTTTTCCTCCTTCTACAGAACATTTCATAAAATAAAAAAAATAGCCTTCAAAAGAGAGTAAAAAGTTCTGCACTGTAAACTTAAAGACTATATTTGCTATCAGAGCAAATGACACATTGCAAAGCTCCCAAAGCACCTCTTGCTTAGGTTTTTAGGGACAGTCTGACTCTTGAAAGTGCCATTAATTATTAATGATACCCAGCACAGCTGAAATGGCCAATTTCCCTGTTGTCTCTATGACTAGAAGGGTGCTTGAGGGCGAAGACCTGCAATTAGCTGTTATATGTGGGTGGCCATTCTAGACAGCATCAACTCTTGTTAGTAGCATGACTGCAGAGGAAAGGAGACTGAACCCCAAGACTAATTATCCTTTCCCTTTCCCTTAAATATGAAGACATTAAAGTTGATTAGTCTTTCTAATTAGGATATGCTTTTTGATACCACTTATGCTTTTTGCTTCTGGCTTTTATGTATGATAATCTCTCTTTTGCATACTTGGCTTCAAAGTTATTCCATTGTAGTCATAGACACTGAGAGCGCATTTGGGAAAAGTATGTATTTCTACATGCATGTATTTAATAAATATCCTGAATGAAGTATGTCTGTTTTGTCTCGCTAAAATATTTGGCATTTACCAAAATGCTTCAGTACGTGAAGACACGTGATGCTTCTCAGGAACAAAAGATAGACTGATGATTTACTGTTTGCTTGTCAAAAAAACACAAAGAAACTTAACAATTCACTCACAGCACAGCAACATAAAATATCTATGTATAAAAGTATAGTTATAGACTTGTACATGTGTTTTGAGTTAACAAGGAAATGAAACCACAAGAGCCACTTAACCCAGGACGCTGCTTTCAAATAACAGCTAAATCTGATATGCCAACCCTGCTCCCCCCTCACAACGGCACACAAGGACATGACTGGGCAGAAAAAGGAGAGTCCTCATCTGTAAGATTAGGTTTGGCAACTCGACTCCTCTCCTCTGGATGTCAGATCAGCGGAGTAAATTATATTGAGATCCTCTCAGAGATGACAGATGAAATCTGTCTCTTTGGGCTTGACGTGGAGCTGCAGGTGATACATGTTATGTGATAAGGTGGTGATGTCACAGCCGCAGGTGTCTCCCCCCCCTCCACCTCCCCCACGTCCCCTCTACTTGTGTGGAAAATGGCAGCACTGTGAGTGCCTCACAGAGAACTTTTATCTCTCCCCATCTGTGTGGTCTAAGGCGCGATGATCTTGGACTCTTGCCATCTCAACCTTCATGCCATTTAAGAAAAAAGAGAGGGGGGTGGGGGTGGAGGGGTGCGGGAGAGAAAAGAGAATGAGGGAAAGGGAGGGGGTGAAGAAAGCTGTCTGATCCTGCTTTGGTTTTAGGGCAAGCAAGAAACTGTTTGACATGTTTTATTGGGCATAAAGTTACATATCTCATTTAATGAAGAAATGAATTCCTCATTTTCTGATACTTTGTCTCATAAAGCCTTTAATTATCGGAGCAGTTTGCATATTTTAATTGACACTTTAAGGAAGCCTATGTTAATGTTTTGGTTTGTATTTTACCGTGTTCTTATTTGTATGTTGGTGTGTGTGTACAGCTTCAAAAGTTTTGAATTGTCACTGTTTGTGTTGTTTTGTGTTTCCGTACTATGACTTCGAGGGCAGAGGAAGATGGGAGTTTATTTCATTGGCTCATTTGTTAGCCTATGTCTAGCTGCCCATTTCAACTGTGTCTTTACAACGTGCAGCTGTTTCAACATACAGTTTTCATACGGCAAACTGTATGAAAACTGTTTATGCACTGGACCATTTTAAACTAATTATTTCAAAGTCTTCTTTTCTTACTAACTATTTTTTCACACTCTCGAATGCATCATGTGGTGTTTATGTTAAAACCTATTTACAGGCTTTGTTTAGACTACACCAATTTACTGACAGCAACAATTTATCAACCCACTTGACTCTCTTCTTCCTTATATAGACATATATGTGGCGATGTATTTTTAAAGCAAACCGCAATTTAAATTATTAAGTGGAGGCAGTTGAGTTTAGTTAATTAGTTGAGCTTTCCACAAACTTCTTTGATTGAGAGTCACTGCTTTAAAGGGTCAAAGGCAACTTCACACTACAGAGCCGAGACTTGAAAAAAAAAAAAAAAATCTACATTCAAAGTTACAAGACTCAAACATGCAGTTTTTTTTTTCAAGTGCAATGAAATGAGATATGAAGCACAAAAGGAGCAATCAAAAGTATGATGTGAAAAAAAAAAAAAAAAGTCAAGTTAAGTTGGTTAATGGCTTCACCCAGCGCTGGAACAGAAGGGAGGGTATTTTCTTGCCAAGCCTTCCTGAACAAACAGGTATGCCTGTAGTTTTTGATAGGGACATCTTCACACTGCAGACACTGAGTGGAGCTTGAAGGACTTATCATTTTGAAATGAGGAAAAGTAAATATATGTTGCTTGTCAATAATTAGGAATGCCTTGCCTTTTGTTTCTATGCAGCAACTATGTATGTTGTTGTCAATGTGCCATTTCGGACTCAGCTGCACTTCAGAGATATAGAGGCTGGGCATGTTGTCTTCCCTGTATTGTGATATTACAGCTTGGCACAGTTCTTTCATGTTAATGGATAAACACTGACTAACAGTATATCAACTCTCAGGTTGTGTGTTTATACACAGAATAGCTTTTAATATGGGGCTATAACATCAAAGATTGTTTTTACGGTTATTCCATACAGTAATTCTCGAATTCAATTAATTTCTACGATTGTCTAAGCAAAATGAGACAGGAGGGCAGCACTAAGGCACAACATTCAGCTAAATAGCTTTGAACTACAGATAGTTTCCATTAATTAAACTGGATTGGAAGTTGTTTAATCAATTTCAGAGCCCCAAACATTGACAATCAACCGCCTGCAGTGGGTGTGTGTGCATGCGCATGTGTGCATATGTGTGTGTGCGCCTGTGTGAGAGTGTGGTCAAAAAAAAGGAGACAAAAACGACAGCATTTGTGTGTTTGCATTGCTACCAGTGGTGCTGGCGTATAGGGTCTCACTAATTAACCTCCACGTTGATAATGTGCTTAATTACTTTATATTGTGATTTAGTTTCTTCCTAGAGGTTATTCTCTCTTTCAGATTGCAGAAATAATCTTACATGCCTCAAAGGTGTTGAGCGGAGAATGCGATGCCCCAGTGAAACGCTGGTGCAAGCAGGCATCTGTGGATAGACTTTGTGATTACCACCACATTGACATCAATGGAAACTGTTTGACACCTGGCCCAGAGAGAGGGTGCATCAGGCTGCAAGAACTTTGATTAAATGAAAAAAAGAAAAAAAGAAAAGACAAGCATAGTCGAGGGGGAAAAACTTGATGTAATTTTGTCTGATCACCATACTGGCCCTGTGTCCTATCAGACAGAAGACCTCTCATCACCTTTAAATTTCTCTGGGCTCATGAAAAGACCAGACACAGGTTTGATAAAAAAAAAAAAAAAAATGAAAGGAGGGAAAAAAAACTATGGCAACACAAAATGAGGAGGAATGCAACTTTGATCCACTGCCTTTTGATATCTGGCTATACAACAATTTAAAGTCTTTTAAATATGAATTAATGCAGACTTGCACACATCAGGGGAGAGGACAAACAAAGCAACAGCATCTTACTGAAATACTGAAAATGCAAAAGTTTCAATGCTATATCAGTGACATTACATCCAGATTTTAACATATCTTTAAAGCTGAAATTGAACATGCAAACAGACAGGTGCATGGCATGGCATTTCAGATTTGTATTAGTTTGTATTGTAAAGACAGTGTCCAGTGTCCCAGTGCTGAATGTAAGGGGATATATTAGTTCATTCCACAGCGGTTTATTTATGGAACAATACATTATGAATTACCACAGTTCTGAAACTGAGGAAAATCAGCTAAACACACCTTCACTCGGTAATGACATGGGATTGTTCATAGATAACAACACACACCTGCATCTCCTCCTCCACTCTCAACACACACACACAGATATTACACACACGCACACGCACACACACACACACGCACACACACACTTACCTCCCCCTCTCTGTTTGTTTTGTTTTGGGCAGTGAGGATAACACCTGCCTCTTCCCAGTTAATGGTCTTTTTAATTCATGGCTTAAACCCATTTAAAGGCAAACCCTTTCACAATTTGCTTAATTTCTGATGTCATTTCCACCCTATAATTACTGTTCGTTCCCTCATATTTATCAGTCAATGTACCTGCAATGAAAATATAAGACCTTGACACCACTTTTGCAGAATCAAAATAGTATTTAATTTGATGTCTTTGGCCGTCAAACAACATTGTTCGAGGGACGTAATTAGGACAAATTTATCTTTTTTTTTTATTTTGGGGATATTGCCAAGACATGTGGGACCTTTATGATAAGAAGGGGGAAGAAAACGTTTGAACACGGCTGCCCAGTATCTCATAGTTATTGTGAATGGCTTTCAGGAAAATTAATGGCGTGGGGGGAGACTGCAGTGTGGCTGTGGTAAAACAGGATGCAGATGTGGTTACAGGGCATCCAGGTAAGGAAACAGTCATTTCCTAAACACAGCGCGGATACACATGCACACACACACGCAACGTATAAATGTGAGAGGCAAAATAGGAATTGGGATCATCGTCACCGTGTGTTCCTAAGACTCCCACTGTTCTCTCTTTTGTGAGTTTTGCCCCTTGACCTGCCGCACTTCCAGGAGCTTCACGTCTGATCAGAGTCTGTTTTTGTAGGATCAGAGAAGTAAATTAGAAACATATCTAACGCCTTTTAACAAGTCTTTAATTATTTAGTATCGACAATATAGAAAATAATGTTTCTGTGAATACAAAAGTGTCTCATCCTGTGGAAATAAAACGGTACATTTCTTTACTCCTGCCACCTCATTGGGCCACACTGATCTATATGCACATAAGGAGGAATATGTGCTAGACAACTGCTCCCAGCAGAGTGAAAAATTACTCTTGGGGGACAAACAGATTTTTGTGAGGTTTTTCTGCTCCTGCGTACAGCCAGATTTTCTGTACACAACCTGCTATATGTTATGTTGTCAAGACTGATTTTTTTTTCCGTGGCAAAGGAAAATTAATTGCGAAGAAGGCCGAGAATTTGTTTTCATATTGGCTTGGTGGAGCTGAGTGCCAGGATGGAGGAGGACAGCTGTGGGGGAAGGCTGGCCGACCCGCTGCCTTCTGCCTCTCCCATGCCTAGCTGCACAGAGTCTGTGACAAAACAAGCCTCCAGGAATACTGGGCAAACACTGAGAGCCTCTCACTGGGATGCGCACTATTTCCTGAGCCCACCACAGCCAAAAACTTCACACTCCCAAATACTGTCTCCACTCCTTTCTCTCAATTGAATTGTTGCCTCTGTATCCCGTTGCTATCAAAGACGTGCACTAGTCATCATCAGCAAAATGCCTGTTTCAGTCAGTGGGCTTGCAAATATGAGCACGACATCACTCGGCAAGGTGCTGAAGTAGCAAACAAACATGTTCTTTTAACACGCTTTAACAACGCGGAACAAGAAATAAGGTCAAGCATGTTGTAAGTGATTCCACCTCTTCTCAATCTGCGTGTGCTCTCACTGTACGAGGCTGTTGAGGCTCAGCCAGGAAAGATGAGCGAGATAGTGGAAGGCTGAGGTAGGAACCATTTTCACACTGCCACAATTACAGGAACCGTCATTACATTGCTCACTCTTACTCAAATACAGATAGAAGCCCCAAAAAATTATGCGCAGGCTAGGAGGAGAAAGTGGCTCACTTCTGTTTGCTAAATTAATCGCTTCCTAAATGGCTCCAGGCCAGGCAAAGTTAACATTTGCAGTTTCAAAGGTTTTCAGCGCTTGCAATGAGCCATGAAATTACTGCATGCCGTCGAAAATGGCAGCTGATGAAAAGCCCAAGGAGCAGGTCCCACAGGCAGAGAGAGCTTGGAAGTGAAATCTTAAACACAAAGTCTCATTTCTGATTCGGATCATGGTGAAATTCAGAACCAAAACTCAAGAATGTGTGAGCCCGTGTCCGAAAGCAGGACAGGTTGTGACAAGACAGATGACGAGCAGCTGTTTGCGGCCTGGCCTGGCTCGTCCGGGGGACTCGGAGGAGCCGAGGTGAGCGCAGAGGTTGGATTGAAGGAGCGTAATGATGATGTTGAGGTGCTCAGCTGCAGCCAAAATGGACTGACCCAAATTAGGTTTGATTAAATCACAGGGGTGACGCTGCAGTTCTGCAGACATCATTAACATCAAAATGATTATGGCAGAGCAATTTGGCCAAGCTGAACGCAGCCAATCCACTTCAGCAGTCTGGAACACCCTCATTTACATATTGACAACGTTACAGTATAAGTTCATATACATCTATATAATGTAGGATGTAATACAGGATCAATTACCTCTCTGTTTTGGTGGAATACAGACAGAGCACATACAAAAAATTGTATTTCCCTCCAAAAAAAGTCACTTTAACAACAAATATTCTGTAAAATTATTAATTGTCAAAACATTAATATTAGTTTTACCAATTTCTTGACATCTGCAGTTGTGCAAAAACAGACATTACAACAAGCATTAAAAATGAACATTTCCCAAGAAACTCCCACTGCACAGTCTCTCTCTCTTACTCTCTCTCTCTCTTGCTGCTGCCTTGGCAGGAAAAAAAAAAAAAAAAAAAAAAAAAACCCTCCCC
>OMNW01002105.1:4491-14788 GCA_900303245.1 Selene dorsalis | reverse complement strand
AGACTTAATCTCCACCCGAAATGTATCTTGATATGTTTCTGATTTTGGAGTGAAGCACTTAACTATACAATGAACATTATGCTACTCGAGTGTCCTGAAGCACAAGATGTTGACACCGATGTTTATTTGAACTCAGCGTGTCTAACTAATGTCTAATGAGATGGGACAGAGGGCTTCAACCGTGCTGAGTGACAGGTTGCACTGTTGTCCTGGAAACGTCGAGCTCCTTAAAAGTTCAAGATCGATTAATCTGCTGATTGATCTCTTGATAAACTAATTAATTCTGATTGTGAAGTGCATAAAATATAAGATGAATAATGAAAGATTTCTGACACAGTTTCTCCATATCTTGTCCAAATAATCTACAGTGACCTGCTTAAAGAATTACTCAATTTATGGACTGTCAGAATAGTTGCTGATCATTTTTGTGGAGGCTGATAATTACAGGCTTAAGGGCCAAAGAAAAGTACAAAAAAACTTGACGCTTATCAAAAAAATACATCTTTTTGTTGTTGTTTTGTCATTTCATTGAGATCTTTTCTCAGGCAAACCCATTGCATCCTGATAGGAATGGAAAAGGTTGGGTTCATTTATTGAACTCATTTGTATTTCTGCATTTTTATGTTGATTTTAAATGCTCTTGGCTTCGGACAGTTGGCTGAACTCAAAAACATCACTCCTTGGCCTTTTGGAAATTGTAATTGGCAATTTTTTTTCCCAGCACATTTGCATTTTTCATACACTAAACAATTCGTCGATCAATCAACATGGGATTCTCAGATTCATCAATGATGGACAGTAAAGTTTCCTCCCTGGTCATGTTTTCTTTATGTGTTGCCTGCTGAAGGGGGTTGAATCTCGTGACTTCCTCCTCACAGGAAAGGCTCTTGAACGAGCAGACGAGTCCATGTTGCGCTCCGTCAGTTTAGATTTCCTCTGATAATGGAGCTCCCGTTGGCTCTTGGAAGTGTTATTGCACCCCAGTTGTGCACCTACACCTAATTAGTGAGCATATAACTGTGTAAAGGGTTACCGCTGCGAGCTCGGCACAGGTCCGGTCCGTGTGAACTCCATCGCATTGTTTGTGGGGAACGTGTTTTGGCTGCAGAGCAAAAGGGCGGAAGCCTTGTTCAAGCTGCGTTCAGAGAGTCCAGATTGGTCAGCCAGCCTCCTTAGACCTGGCAGTAATTTATTAGCAAACATCTGTGCTGCTGAAATACATCCTTTCAATTTTTCCTCATTTTGGACTCTTTCCCTCTCTCTTCCTTTTTACACATGCAGCCTGAACATGAACTGATTTCCATGGGTGCTCCTTTGCTCTGGTACCATAATCTGTACTGTATTGTGTGGGCTTATGTGGAATGATTGGGGAGGCCAGGTTTATTTATCCTTCGCTGTGAGGTTTACATTCTTCCTTTCCTCCCTGCTCTCTGTCTGCTCCTTCATTCTTGGCTCCCTTCTCTATTTTTCCTATTATCTGAGAGATAACTGCTGCAATGCATACGTTGTTTGGAGACCTACAGGGTGGGAAATTAACACGGACTGCCATCCAAATTCTGATCGTACTTTTGCTGTCCCCGGTCCAAAAAAAAAAACAAAAAAAAACAACAGAAAAGCATGTGGCCGCCTGGTGATTCAGTAAAAGTGGCTTGTGAAAAGAAGAAGAAGAAGAAGAAGAAGGAATTGCATTTAGAATTATTCATATATATGAGGCTTTGGGATCACCAGCTTTGGCACCCGTTGTTGTTGTTGTTTTTTGTTTATTACAACAACCAGATATTGTTTATTGCACGCACTTCTGTTAGGCAGCTTATAGTCAGAGATAGGGGGATCGTTTTGTGTCCAACGTGCAGGAAAACTATATTATAGCTTTATGAGTTATGTCAATCTCTAAAGCTGAAATGATTATTTTACAATGACCCTTTTTATATTAAATAATTTGTAGATATTTTTCTTTAAAAGGCCCAAATTATTATGTAATTGGGCCCATTCATAAATAAATACATAATTAAAGGGAGTAGATTTACCGTGATCAAGCAAATTCATGCAGGCAAATATACAAATCTGACAATCTGTGGGTCAGAAATGTTTTTTTACTTTACTTTATTACATCTACTTTTATTATTTGCACAATTACAGCCAACACTCTCGTTTTATTTTTTCGTGTCAGTAGACAGATGTGTGTGATAATCTGATCATTGTAACTCTGATGGCTTCATTTCTGTCCGTGTTAATTGAACTGTCAGTGCTCGGGAGGTTTGTTGAGGTCTGTGTTACCCACTGTGTCCTCCTCTGCCTCCCCCTCGCTCTCTCTCTCTCTCTCCGCCTGCTCTCCTCCAGGTGCTGATCGATTCCTCGCGTTCCCGTCCGCCCGCCCGCTTCAGGCCACCACCATGTCTCGAGCCCGTCAGCCCCCGCTCGTCACGGGCATCTCACCCAAAGAGGGTGCGGCCTGGACCAAAGTCACCATCCGTGGAGAGAACCTGGGCACGGGCCCAGCTGACCTCATAGGTAATGCATTTAAAACCACACAGTTAACGAACTACGCAGCTCAGGGCCAAATGTTGTAGTTTGTTTAATTTTTAAAAATAAATTTCTCATCAAACATATTTTAATGGTGAATAAAGACATTCATATCATCCTGGTAGTGTTTTACATACTTCTCATTAATGTTTTTCTTTCCTGTTAAAATATGTATATATGCACATACGTGAATATGTGAAGATAAATATACAGTGTTTAGGATTATTACACCGATGTGTTGAAAAATGTCAACACATTATGTAATAAACATTTATTTGTTTTACCATAAATAATAATTTCCAGGTGATGATTTTTATGGTTTATTTCTCTGTGGGACTGTTGGTTTTGTTGAAGGAGGGAAACACTGATGCTCGCTAAATGTAGCTGATTTATTTTTTTGTCATTTAATTTCTGTTCTGGTATGTCGAGTATTTTGTAACTGAAGTTGTATTAACTTGATTTTTATTAACCTATACATCAACAAACCACAGTGGCCTCTTTTTTAAACAGGCGGGTTTAAAGTTTGGTTTTGTTTATATGATCTGTAAGTGGACAGGACAATTTGTTCTTTGTTCCCCTGTGAATAAGGATTTCATCACTTTTTTTCATTATTTAGGTTTTATTTTCAGGACAATTTGAATAAGGTAATAAGTCATAATGACTGGAGAGAAAAGCAAGTTAAGCTCTAATCATACATTAATATGTAGAAAATATGTTTTTAATTGTTTTATTTTAGACAAATCAGCAAAGAGTGTCTGTTAATTTGAACAGGCTTTATGTATGAATTTTAAATTGGTGTTGAATTAAAACAGATGTTTTCAGATGAAGGAAATTCAGTTTCGCAGACCAAAATTAAATGTCATTATTAAGTTACCATTTAATTCTATTAGTATAAATTCACATATATTCTTTGTGTGTATAAAATATTTAATAACATTGGAAGTGGTCTTGAAAGTTCTCACACCAGCTTATGAGTATAAGAAAAGACACACATGAACAAAAAGAAAAATGGCAGCCCAACCTTCCCAGACCAAATACTGAGATAGTTTTGTTTTTGTATGATTCAGCCTCATCTGCAACACACCAAAATCATTTTTTTGTTTGTGTAAATATTTAGATTACTGTATGCCTAGTTGCAGAAACTCTAGAGCTTATCAACATGCATTAATGTGCAAACATATATATTTGCCACACAGATGGACTGCCTCCATCTTGTTCTCATTATGAGTTGGTCACACTTTTTCTATGCTGATATTTTTTCCCCTCATGTTCTCCAGTTCCTTGTCTAACCCAGCTTCTTTCAGGTTTTATTGGAGGTGGGACACAGGACTCCCACACACTTACACACACACACACACACACATACACACACACACACACTGCTCCATTTGCTTGGCAAGCAGTGCTTTGGCCAGTGATACAGGTCTATTTCTGACCATGAATGTCCCTAGGGCCTGGAATTAGATAATTAGATATGCACAAATGTGTGTGAGTGCTTGTGTATTCAAACAAAGTGGCCAGCGGAGAACAGAGGCAGGAAATTTGACTCTAATGGGCATATTATTCACGGTTTTATGGGCTATTTGTTGATCAGCTTTTATAATGTTTGATTATACACATGTGAAGCTTTCTGAATCCCCTCAGCTGTAAATCCCCGCGTTTGTCTTCTAGTGTCCAAATAGTTTTCAAGAGGGTTTTAAAAAGAGGGCGACAGATGCAGCGGCCAAGTGCACACACACACACACACACACACACACACACACATTGTGCCAGTAATGAGCCACTTAGCACTGAAGTGACACACGTTAGCTTAAAGGAGCTGAGTGAGAGGAAGGAAGGTCACGGCCACCCACGGCGACTCACGCCCACCGTGACCCCAACTTCAACTCTGACCCCTGGTGACAGTTTCACTAAACTCGCTGAGAGATGCCAATTCTGCCTGAGTGCTGCACCTCTTGTTATAGATCGTCCCTCCGTGTGTGTGTGTGTGTGTGTCGGTGCTTCAGTTTGTTTATTTCTGCTGTCACAGTGTGTCTGTATCTCTCACCTTTTTCACCCTCTTTCTCTCTCTTTCTCTTCCTCCTCAGGTCTGTCGATCTGCGGCCATAACTGCCTGCTGACGGCCGAGTGGATGTCAGCCAGCAAGATAGTGTGCCGCGTTGGTCCCGCCAAAGATGACAAGGGAGAGATCATCGTCACCACCAAGTCTGGAGGCCTCGGCACCTCCACGGTCTCCTTCAAACTGCTCAGACCCGAGAGGATTGGTGAGAATCAAAGGACAAAAAAAATGAAGCAGATTATAACATAAAATTTGTTAATATTTACATTAACAATTCATCTCTTTATTGAAGAATCAGTTTATTATTGACTCTATAGATGTCAGAAAGTAGTGAAATGTGGCTGTCACATTTTCAAAATGGTTATTAATTATCTGTGAAAACATCACTTCAGCTTCTCACTTTTAATTTGTATAATATAGTTAATTGCTCCCTTATTCACAGGTTTGTCTCAAAAGACGTCACAATCTGTTTGACTCCCTCGTATTAGACATGCATCATTTTTTTCAGAAAAGCCAATTTTATCAGGATCAAAACATCTCCCCCCACCCAACCCCGTGGTCGGTGAGGGAGCTCCACGCTCTGCAACTTTTAAATACACAAAACATAAACAAAAAAAAAGTGTTTATCACTTTGACAAATTGCAAACTGCAAATAAATAAAACACGAGAAGAAGAAAAAAAAAAATCACACTAACTAGAACACATTGACTGTAGATGAAAAAAAAGAGGTGAACATGTCTGGAAGCTTGACCACACGGACAATCAGCCAACTGTGTTTATTTTTGTTTTAACAATACACTGTATGATTCAAGTATCACTGGAGATACTGACTGTTCTCATATTGTTAGTTACACCAGTGTTTATAAGGAAACGTCTGTCGTTATATACAACCTTCATGCTGCATATATGTTTTCAAACTGGTAAGATTTGCTTGTGTTTCATTTATTTTCAGCTTTTTATTTGCATTACGTTATTAAATGCACCATCAGAATAAGGAATGACGATGCTTTCTTAATTTGCTTATGTATTGTTCACTTAGATTTGTGAAGTTGAGCTGTGCCAGCCACTGGTCTTCCCGGGCCTCACAGACAAACATAATTACAATATCAAGGATTAAAAAAAATAAAATAGGTGGAGATAAAGTAATGTAAAAGTGTAACAAGTTAAAGAGCATAAGGCCACAATTTTATATACTCATATTGAATGTTCATGTTTGCATGTGGGTAGCTAGAGAGAGGCTGTGTGTGTGTGAGCAAACATCTGGGTTGTGTTGCGGAGCTGCAGTGACGTGTGTCTCCTCTGTCCTGCCCTGTCCTGCAGGTATCCTGGACCAGTCTGCCGTGTGGGTAGATGAGATGAACTACTACGACATGAGGACCGACCGCAACAAAGGCATCTCCCCCCTCTCCCTGCGCCCCAGCAATCCACTGGGCATCGAGATAGACAAGTACAGAACCTACGAACACACACGCGCACACATACACAAAAAAAAAAAAAAACGCTCGGCACAATCACGCCGCCATAAACACACACGCTCTAGTCATTGAGTCATGGTTTACATCCCTAAGCAGAAACAAACTCTCCCCATATGCAGGCGTTTGAAATATTATGCCAACGCAGCAATGGCTGAACAGCCTCTAACCACCGCATGGAGGGATTGGAAACAGAATCATTGTGCAAAAAAAGCAGAGCGGACAACGACAGAAATGGATTTGAAAAGAGCTAAAGCAGTGACCCATTACAAGATGTACGTAGACCGCCTCGGAGGCAGCGTGGCGTGATGCTGCCTCCCACGCGCCTGGCAGGGAGCGCACAAGTTGTAATGTATAGTTTGTGTTGTCAGATTCTGGCATTTCTGGGTTAGTGTTTGTTTGGTTTAGAGGGGCCGGGGGCAAGTGACCGCTCGTGACCAGAGACGAGACCCCCTCATAAACAGGCTGTACCATTCACTCACCTCCCGAAAGGGGTTGCGTAAAACATCCTGGCAGCACCAGAGTCTGCACAATTCCCTCTGACACTAACACATGAAATCACCAGCAGTTGATGTGTTACATGAGGACGTTCAACAGCAGGAGAGGAGTGTTGTTAGTTAAAAAAAAAAACCCACCACCCTGTCGTCTGCTCTATCTACGTGGTTGTGTACATCTTTGTGTAGTGATGTCACTGGACGGTTATTTAGCTGTAGCTGTTTACGCCAGCTGTCCATAGCGTCATACTTGGCCCAATTATAAAACAAGTGTGTAACAAGTGGAGACCGATCAATTACTAAATTAAAATGGGGTGAACTACACAAAGTAGCGTTTAGTTGACACAACTTGCAACAGAAAACACAATATGTATACAATGGGAGTTGGGGTAATACAGACAATATATTTGACCTGTCACTCAGATGGAAATAATGTCTCTTAATGGTGCAGACTGGAGATAAAACGAACAGACTCCTCCCATGATTACAGTAATCATCAGTGTACACACATATGGACACTTAAACATAAAATATAAACAATATAAGCAGGTAATAATAATGTCTGCAGGTAGGTCACGTGCGTGTTGCTTGTTATAAACTAAAAAAGCTGCAGTGTCTTTAGAGTTTGCTTTACTGTTTGCTGCACTGCAGATGTTTCCTGCAACCGATTTACACATGACGAAGAGCTTTCTTCTTAAGAACTTCTCTGGGTTTGAACAGTGCAATACACTTTACTGTGAAAAACACCAGTTTGAAACTCGTTTGAAGAACTTGATTCAGGACTTCAACTAAGTCAAAGATATATGAAGAGCTGGTGCAGCTTGTGACAGGTCGCCAAGCACAAGAACTAGTTCCATCAGCAGCTTGTTGTCGAGCTCTGCTGTAATTTGTGTCAAAGGTTTAATGATGAAACAATAATATAGCACAATAACTAATATGTACTTAACATGCAGAACCTGAGTAGTGATAAACAACCTGTATGTGCACTGTGCAACTTCTGCAAGCAGAGTATGGAAGATTGATTGATATCGATTCACCGATGAGTGAGTCAGTCATTGAAACTTAACTTTTGTAGATGAGCATGCTGTGAAAAGTCTCCAGTTAAATTACAGAGTCGTGTTTGTAAAATGTTTTGTTATTTTGTTTGGTGTCGTTTGGGTTAAACTGAAAACAACAAGCGCCACAGAAGGGAATTAGATCGGCTACATTTTGTGTTTACTTCAAGTACATTCACCGCTTGTACTCGTAAGATTTTTCTTGAGCATAAATTTCTCCACACTGAAAAAAAAACTTTTAAAAATTCAGTTAATTTCAGTGTTTTTTATATATCCCAAAATGTAATATATTGTGATGGTTTTGATATTTGAAACTTGCACTTTAACTTGGTTTCATGTCTTTAACATTACAATTTTTCTACCTTTTAAAATAATATTTTATGTCCTGAATATTTGTGGCTATAATATCATTATTTTTGTCTATATGCATTAGTCAGTGTGTGTGTGTGCACATTTGAACTCACATCTATATCAACATGTGCCGTGTGTGTATTCCTATGTATGGATATTCAGTTTGACCGACTTAAACACAGTACAGTTGATGTGTTGGTGTTTCTACATGTGTGTGTGTGTGTGTGTGCAAAGCTGCAGAGTGGGTGGTGATGGTGGTGGTGGGGGTTTGGTTTGTGTAGACCACGGGTCATTAGTAGAGATCAAGACTCCCTAATGAGTACTGGGTCCTCCAGGGGCACCCAGGCGTCACACACTGCACTTCCCACGCCAAGCTCTCCCAGCCTGGGTAGTTCTTGGCTGCACACTGCCCCCTGCTGGAAAAGCATTCATCAACATCAAATGAAAAAATAATCTCACTATTGACACAATTGAATTCCTTTGTCATATTCAGTCCCACTTGTCATTAATGTATAAATTATATCAATTGTACTTTTCTACTGTTTATGGAGTGTACATGTGCATCTTTTCACTGTTGTTTATTTGTCTTCTCCCAGAGGCAAAATCGCACAGAGTGACATGGAGCAGACATTTCCAGGAATGAGTGGAGACTTCACAAGTGAGAACTTCTCTGCCACCTGGTACCTCATAGAAAACCATGCAGGATCCAGGTAGGTACTGTGTTACCACTTATCTTAAGTCACCATCCTTCATAACAAATAACAAGGCAAAGGGGAAAGACAACATCTGTGTCCAGAAAGAAATATGAATCTTGCTTTAATAGAAGTGTCAGATTTTTGTTCTCAGCTGAATCAACTAAACAAGAGATACAAGAGACATGACGCAACTTTGGTGGATCTAAAGGCAAAATCTAGGATTAAAAATCGCTCTGGACTGATCAGTTAATCAACAGAAAATAAATAAATTGGTAATTTTTCAAGCCTCCAGTTTCTCAGATTTGAATATATTCATTTTTCAACTCTCTGCCATGATAGTGAACCAAATGTATTTTAGTTCTGTACTGTTGTTCAAGTGAAACAAGACAGTTGAAGACATTACAATGTTTTACACATAAAGGGACCAATGGATTAACTAATTGATCTAACAGAAGATTGATAGAATAATTCCTGTTTTCCTGGTGGTGACTGAAATTAAAAGAAAAGGAGAGAACACACAAGTCAGAATATTGCTTTTCTGACTTTTATTGTGATTTATCCACACACTTGTCAGTTGGTCAGTCTCAGAGCAGCGAGGCATGTAGACGAGGCCGCCTGGTGACCCAGAAGCCCTGACTCCAGTTGACTGTCATGTCAGGGCAGAGGAGAGTTATTTTGGACTCTCCTGGCTTCCTCTCCCCCTGCTTAGCCTCCCAGTAACCCAGACCCCAGGATCCAGCATGACCAGGGGCCTCTGTTTGGACCTCGCTGGGTGACTGTTTCTTCCTGCGGAGGAAACCTCACTCAAGACTCTTGACATACAGTCACACACACACACACACACACATGCACTTACACTTGGCTACAGATGTGTGTTCAGCCATCATGTTTCTCTGCGCAGACACACAGCACATACAGGAGTTGTGTAGTTAATCATTCTTAGACAACAAAATTGTAGAATAATATTAGGGTGTCATAGAGTTGAGATTTGAAGTTCTCTGGTTTTTGAATCATTTTTAAGATCCAGTGTATTTGGGTTTTGGACCGTGCACAAAATAAGCTCTCTGAAATACTCACCTCGGCTTCTGGGAAACACAGAGTGCGCTGAAAAAGCAAAACTAATCATTAACGACTTGGAAATATTGTTTTTGTTGTTTCCTCAGTTTCGAGCAGCTGAAGGTTGCAGCCACGAACCTGAAGAAACAGGCTACGAAGAAGAACGAGGGGAGTCTGGCCTACGTGAAAGGAGGCCTCAGTACGTTTTTTGAGGCCCAGGACGCTTTAGCAGGTGAGAGGCATTAACACATTTTTGTCTGCTGTGGAACCGCACCAAATGGTCTGCAATGAATACACAAACTACCAAATCATCACTCTTCATCTCTGCCCAGAAAGGAACTCTTGATTTTTTTTTTATTTTTTTTTTCGGAAAAGTGTGCATGTGTCTCGGGATTTTTTTTCTCTCTCCTCACTTGCGGTTTAGCAGCGGTTGATTAAAGAGGCTCATTTGGATGCTGTGTGAACACCCTCCACTTTGTACAACTGTTACACCAGCCAACCACAACACGGCTAATTCACCTTCATCAAAATGAGATCAGCTCTCACCTGTCACACACAGTTTCGCTTGAGTCTCCCTAGAGCCAGGAAGTGG